>CABHPQ010148643.1:23341-47396 GCA_902168405.1 Peromyscus aztecus | reverse complement strand
TCCTCCTCCTCCTCCTTCTCCACCTCCTCCTTTCTAATACCTTCTCTTATCTAGACAAAATAGTTATACACAAATTCCTATGCTGTGGATATCTATATGCTGTGAATGTGTTGCTCTGATTGGTTAATAACTAAAGTGCTGATTAGCCAGTAGCCAGGCACAAAGTATAGGTGGGACAAAGAGAGAGGAGAATTCTGGAAACTGGAAGGCTGAGTCAGGAGATGCTGCCAGCTGCTGCCGCCCATGAGAAGTAAGATGTAAAGTACCGGTAAACCACAAGCCACATGACAACTTATAGATTAATAGAAATGGGTTAATTTAAGATATAAGGTCTAGCTAGTAAGAAGCCTGCCACAGTCATACAGTTTATAAATAATATAAGCCTCTGTGTGTTTACTTGGGTCCAAGCCGCCACAGGGCCACAGTAGCTGGGCAGGAGCAGGGTAACTTTTGCTACATTCCTAACTCATTCAATTGCTCCTAAATTGCAACTGGCATCTTGTTGCATCCTCTGATCAACTCTGAGAAAGGGCTGTGATTGAGGCAGGGTGAACCTGTAGCTCCAGTGTCCTGTCATCAGAATACATTGTAATTAATATAAGCATAGATGTGGAATAGAGATGCGTTGAGGGAAAGCTCTAAAAATTGTAAGAATCAATGTGAAGGAAATATGGGGTGTTTTTAACTCCAAATATCTTAAAATTCATTTTAAAGCATGAACTTTCTGAAAAAAGATTTTTGCATTTAATCCACATAGTTCCTCCTCTTCTCCCACTCCTCCCCCCACCTATCCCCATCTCATCCCCATCCCCTGCTCATAGAGAGTAAGGCCTCCCTTGGGTAGTCAACACAGGCTGTTATACCATGTTGGGGCCAGATCTAGCCCCTCCCTCCTGCATCAAGGCTGAGTAAGGCATCGCACCATAGGAAATGGGGTCTAAAAAGCTAATTTATGTACCGGGTAAGTCCTGGTCCCATTTCAATGTAGTGCTCCCTTGCATGATAATGGCTGTTGAATACTGCTAATGAAGGCACCAGTGTGGCCACCCAGGAAGCACATCTGGGGCATCTTCAAAGCAGAAGCAGAAATAACATATGGCCTATCCATACTGCTTCTAGGATATATACCCGAGAGAACTGAAAACATATCTCCTTCCAAAAGTGTCATCACAGATGTTCAAAGCAGCTTTGTCACCAGTACTCACAACCGTGAAAACACCTCAACATTTGTCCCAGGTCAAGTTTTACATATAAACCTCACTTCACTTTCTTATTGCATTTCCTTACCTCAGAATAGGAAGAGAATAGATTAATAGTGACAAAGTCCCTTTATAAATGTTATTCAAATGTCATAAATAATATTAGTACTAACAACTGCAATGATTAATAAAACAATTTATATCAATCATGAGGTATTATCCAAAAACCCTCTAAAAAGATATAACGTAGTGCCTAGTTATGAAATACATATTTTAAGGCATAATTTGAATTATTCTTTAAATTTTTATCAAAGAATGATAGTGTGGTTAGCAAGGAGATATCCATGATATTTATTTCCAACCATAAACCTATACCTGGGACTTATTCCAGGCCACTTTCTCAAGGTCTACTTGTAATTCTGGGAACTGGAGAGAAAATGGAGGAAACATCACCACAGTGCACTCATTAAAAATAAATATTTTCATTTGGACTCAAGTTAATAGCCTTCTCAAGATTACCATATTTGTTTATGTACTGGTAATCTAACTCAATTGAGTAAGTTCAATTAATTTTCCCTGAAAATGTGTTCTGCATAATTGACTGGTGATACGCTATGCTAAACATTGTTTAGTAAATGCAGTTACTTTTTCTATAAAGTATATTTAGGTGAATTACCAATAAACTATATTAATTCATAAAGTTTTCTTTAATTGTGTAGGGGAAGGTGTAGGCATGAACATGGCACAGTGTACATATGCAAATCATAGAATAAGTTACCAGAGTCAATTTTCTACTTCCATCATGTGAGTTCCCAGAATTGAATTCAGTTCTTCAGCTTGGCAGTGATCACCTTTGCCTACAGAATATTCTCAATAGTCCAAATAACTGTTACATTTTTACATACATTTTGAGGCAAACAAAATTTTTTATAATTATTTAAATATTGGAAAACTTGACTTATTGAGACTGGAAGCATTTATTCACAAATAACAAACGTTTGTGGTATTATCCTCCTCCCTGTAAAATACCAGGGAATTGAGATTCTAAGTTAAACAAAGTCCCTTTGCATAGTAGATCAGTAAAGGGTTGCCAATGTGTCATATCTTCACAGATTTTACTGAGTTACAAAGTACGAATTTACAAATTCTATGTATCAGAAATTCTTATAAAGGTATAGCCACAAACAATATAAAAGAATTCAATGATAAATGTCTATACAGGAGAAAAACCTGACCATAGGATGTTGTGGGTTTGGACTATTTAAATCTCAGCTCTTGGAGTCCCAGCTAACTCAGTTGGTAGAGTTCTTGCCTAGCATGCACAAAGCCCAAGGTTTGGTCTTCACCAAGACATAAAGTAAATATGGTAGCACACTCCTATAACATTAAAACTCAGGGAGCAGAGGCAGAAAGCTCAGAAGTTCAAGGCTGTCCTCAATTACATTATGAATTCAAGGCCACCCTGGAGTACATAAGACCTTATCTCAAAAAATAATCAAATCTATGTCTTCAAATTTTTGGAACTTAAAATTTTTAAATAATTTTCAAAAACATTTTTAACTTTAGTAAACTAAAGAACAGGCTTAATAATGTCTTCCTTACAGGTTGTTGCAAGAAGATAAATGATGGATAGATTGATAGATAGTAGACAGATGGTACATAACACAGATAAAAGAAAGATAGATAGATAGATAGATAGATAGATAGATAGATAGATAGATAGATATGATAGATAGATGAATAGATAACAGATAATTTATTTTAGTACATAACAAAAACTATAAAAATGCCTTCTCTTGCTAAGTTTGTTGCACAAAAGTTTGAGCTGTTTTGATAAGTCAGAAATTGTGTTGTAATTTTAATTTAAATTCCTTTCTACAATCTAATTTTAATAGAATCATATGTTATTCATCCAAACTCTTTAACTCTCTCTAGTAAACACGTTTTGAGTCTCTTTCCAATTATAACTCTATTTTTAACAATTGTGTTTCTTATTGTTTTCTGTATTAAGAGTCTTTTAAAATTTTCTTAGAATACAGTTTTATCACTTATAATATCACTGTGCACCATTTCAACATCAAACATGTTTGTGTTTATTATAAATATGGTCTTAATTTTCTCTCATTTTCTTAAGTATAGTCTTGGTTGCATGTCCCAAACATCCCATGAGCCAATAGGATTTAGTGAAACGAAAGAAACATGCTTGCTTTCTTAGGGTTTATAGTACAGTGTGGGATACAGATGTTAATCTCATGTGCTATAGAGAATTCTAGATACCAGGAGAATATATTAGTTACTTTTTTCTTATGAAAACCAAACAATGTAACAGATAAAAATGAAATTAGTAAAAAGTGTTTGTTCTGGTAATACTATTATTTAGAGAGGCAAGCTGATAATTAGAATAGGTGTCAGGAAGGACAGTAAAATTCTGAAATCTTAAAAAAAATAGTTTGCAAAATAATTAGCAACAAACAGTAAAGGACTTTGAGTCAGTAGACATTTGCTCCCCAAATAAAATAATTACCACTCTATGGATTACTTATGGGTATCCCCATGGTAAGAACAGACTGACCTCCTTCCTGTTAGAAATCCAAAGCCCTCTTTTATTAATAGCTCCCAGAAGTTCCAGTGGACACCATCTTTATTTAACGGTGGGATTTACCTTATAACTCCATTCTTCAAACCTGTTTTTCCCACTGTGCTTGAGTTATTAGCCATCTCATTGTTCAAGAATCTCTAGAAATAATTGGTACCTTCTAAACCTTTATTTAAAACTAAAATTAATCTATTTTCACTTCCTCTAGACAGGAATGTTGCACCAATTTGCATCTCTTTTACTTCCTTAGGAGGCCTGTCTTTGGGTCACACCTTCATCTTTTGACCTTCCTCTTAATTATCACACCCATTTTTAATCTCACTCGGATTATTACTCTTTCAATGCTGCCTGTATTACTTTATCCATCCCTATGATCAAATACCTATGTAAGCCAACTAAAAGGGAAAAAGATTAATTGGGGGTCACAGTTCTGAGGTCTCATCCACTGTGGTGTGTATGAGTACTGCATGGCAGCTCATACCACAGTGGGCAGGAAGCAGAGAGAATACCTGCACCAGCTCTCATGTTTTCTCTTTTATTCTATCTGGTGCCTCAGCCTATGGGATGCCGCTACCCACATTCTGGGTAGATTTTCCTACCTTAGCTGACCAGCTTTGGAAATCTGTTTGCAGATATATCTCGAGCCATGATTTGCTAATCTGAAAGATCCCCACTCCAGTTAATTGACAAGCATCATTAACCATTACATTGCCCCTACAATAAAATCACTAAACCACAACTTTGATCATAACTCTTCTCCATTTCAATAAAAAATTATTTCCCAACCAATAATAAAGTTTAATACATTTAACTTTGCTTTAAAAATCCATATGCTGTTAATGTAAGCCTAGGACCTGTAGCCATGAGATTGGATTCTCCAGAAGAGCTGCCAGATAACATCGTGCTGGGATCAAGAAAAATGGGCCTTGGTGGTACGTTTTACTGGAGTTGTATCCATGCCAGTGGATGTCCACACAATCCAGAAGAGAATTTGACATTGCTGCTGCCGCTGTTACTGTTATAGCAATGGCACCCACCACTGCTACTCTTTCTGGGATTACCATTTCATAATTGCTTACTACAGCTAGCACAATGGAGACCCTGGCAACAAAAGTAGCTACCACAGTTAGTTAATCTTTCATTCTATTGGGCATGATAATTTTAATTCAGTAGTTATATACATCTCAATTGGCTTTGAAAATTATAAATTTATAAACTCAAGTTCCAGTTGCTTTTGGGATACTATCTTACAAGGACACCAGCATACAGTATGGCTCGCTAAGGAAGGGAATGGCTCAGTTGCCTTTAGCCTACTGGCTATGGATCAGATAGGACTTCTATTGGTCTTTTCTGTATCGAACACACAGATTGCAAGCCCAGTGCCACTTTGAGATCTTTGGCAGCAATTAACTATGCAGCTCATACACAATTGAGCCTGTATGATAATGAGTATTCAGAGACGGGTAATGCCTGGGGGGGCACTCACCAACCTAAGACAGAGCATCTGTGTGGCCTGGGCAGGTGTCTCTATGACGGGTAAGATGACCTGCTGACGTCCCACACAACCCAAGTCAGAAGCTCATTTTTTAATAAAAGGGGGACCTGTAGGGTCCTGGCCCCCGTTTTGGGTAACTGTTGCCTTGCTTTCAGACCTTGACCTTGATATCCTCCCTATGCTAATTCCCTGCCAGGTTCCACCCTCCTGAATGCTTAAGGGAAGTTCCTTGTCTGTGTATCCTGAATAATGGGCGTTAACAGATTAGAAGCAAAATTGTAAAACATCAGTAGCAAACTTCTGCCCTCCTGGGTCCTCCCATTGTGCTGTAAGCCTGTATTTAAGACCTCCCCTCCCCCTTCAATAAATGACATTCGGCATTTAAAATTAAAATTTATATATATATATATATAACACTGAATAAATACTGTGAATGTAATCTATGAATACCACAAATGTGATTAATATCATGAGTGTAATTAATGAATATCATGAGTGTAATTTAAAAAATAAATAAATAAAATAAAATAAAAAAGAAATCCATATGCTGGTCCAGAGATATAGTTAAGCTTCAGAGTTCTTCTCTAGTATACACAAGAACCTAGGCTTAATTTCTAGTAAAACAATAGAAAGAAAAGAAAAAAGAACAAACAAAAAGCATAGGCAACATATTTGTTTTAATTTTTTTTTCTGGAATGTTTACTGTGGTAGCTTGAATAAGAATGGCCTCCATAGGCTTGGATGTTTGAATGCTTGGTCCCCAGTTGATATACTGTTTAGGTAGAATTAGGAGGTCCTTGCTTAAGTTGATGTGTGAATGAGGGGTGGGCTTTAAGGTTCAAAAGCCCACTCTAGGCCTAGTCCCCTCACACCCCTGCCTGCTGCCTGTGGATCAGAATGTAAAGCTCTCAGACACTGCTCCAGGGCTATGCCTGTCACTTCCTGCCATGATTATCGATGATCGTAGACAAACCCTCCAAAACTATCAGCAAGCCCCTAATTAAGACAGTAAATAGCATCAAATTAGAAGCCTCAAGGCAAAGAAAAGGGCATTACACTTTTGAGTACACAGAAAACGATGGCTCATTGTGTTATTTGTAGCATTTTAGAAAGATAAATAATCATGAGAGGTTCAATATGTGTTCATGATTTTTAACCTCCTATTGATAATACCCACTGGAGTTTTGAGTATATGTCGAGTGACCATGAAATTCTCTGTTGGCTGTAACCAGCTCTGGCCTCTGATGTTTTGAAGTTTATATAACTAAGACACTCCAAGATGGGCTTAGCTTTTTCCCTAGTGGTGGCCCTGAAGACGCTGACGTCACACCTCCTATATTTTCTTCATTGCACCTCTCTTTTGAGCACCTTTGCTGGTTCCACCAAACTCTGTCTCAGCTCTATTACATTGTTTCACTGAAACTGCTACAAGTTTTAAATATTTCAAGTACTGGTTATTTTCTTCTGTCTCCTTTATCCGATTGCAAATTCCATGAGGGCAGAGTCCATATATTTGTAGATTGACCATCTAGGTCAATATCTAGCATACAGTAGTATCTATAAAAATATTTGCTGAATAATGCAAGACAAAGACATGAAATGAACATGCAAGACGCCATATAAATGAGGGTTTCCATGTCAACTACTTGCATGGCTTCTGTTTTGCAGTTTACAAATTAAAAATTCCAACATATAAACCAGAGGAGTCAAACTATAATAGTCATTTTAACAAAAGGTAATAACAGCTTGTGGCAATATTTACTTTGATCTAAGTACTCAATATTTGTCCAATCCTTTCTACAGGTGTAGGGGAAAGCAACTCATATTATGTGTGTTTTATGCATAAAGAAACTGAGGAGAGAGCTCATGTTTTGCTAATCATCCCCATAGTTAAAGCCAAAACCCCCAATGTATGAGGAGAGACATTATGTGACTTTCAGAGTCTTCATGCCAAACCACAATTTACTCTAAAATGATACAAAAAAAAAAAAAAACCTTCTATGGCTAGGCATCTTCCCTAGTATCTTAAAGTTGGATTTGAACATACACAGCACAGGTTCACCCTCAGAACTCTAAATGCAGGATCTAAGAAAGTGAGCTACTTCCTGGTACCGAGTAACACAAAGGCTCGACTGGGTTTGAGTGTGAGCATGTATTTCCTCCTGATTTAAGTTGTGTAGCTTGGTCTGTTTAAGGGGCCTCTGACAGTGGGATATGCATCTATCCCTGGTGCATGAATTGGCTTTTTTTTTTAACCCATTGCCTATGGTGGGACACCTTGCACAGCCTTGATGCAGGGGAGAGGGGGAGCTTGGACCTGCCTCAACTGAATGTCCTGGGGTTTGCTGACTCCCATGGGAGGACATACCTTTTTGGAGGAAGGGAAGGGGGTTGGCCTGGGGGGAAGGCTAGTGGGGAGTGGGAAGATGGGTGAGGGGGGATCTGTGGTTGGTATGTAAAACAAATAAAAGATTTCTTAATGAAAAAAAAGAAATTCCTTTTTTTTGGTTTCTCTTACTATTGTTTGCTATCTAGTGTTTACAATAAGCTTCAGTTTTCTTCTTTTAAAAAATTTAGGCTTGCTTCTTTTTAACTTTAATATCATTTTCTTTTTAATTTTTATACATTTACCCTTTAGTCAGACTTCATTTATCAGTAAAAAAAGAAGATGAAATCAACTTCTACTTTTAGATCGTTTTTACTGTAAGCAAATAGTGACTTAATATTAGCAACGAGATCTTAAACGTAGGATTAACTTGCTGTCATATCAATAATAAAATAATTAAGCAAGTTATCAAACATTCATGACATTTACCTTAAATTATAGGGGGCCTAATGATAAAAAGTGAATTCTATATATGATATCATTGTGCATAAGTGTGTTAACTGTATGTACATACATGCATCACATGCATGCCTGGTGCCTATCAAGGTCAGAATAGAGGGTCCCTGAACTGGAGTTACAAATAGTTGTGAGCCAGCAGGTGGGGGCTGGGAATTGAAATTGTGTTGTAACTGCTGACTGATCTCCTCATCCCACACAATTAAACATGAAATTCAATTTCAGAGCTGAGCAAAGTTTTCCAACCTAACATTCATCTTGAAATAGTAAAGTGACAGACATAATAGTCAACAGGTCAAAGCAGTCACTGAGACTTGATATACTCTTCCAGCTCAGCAACAGGTGTCAGCCAAGTGTGTGGACTCTCTTATTATACAAAAGGAATGGAAAAGTGACACCATCACCCTACAAACTTTGAAGGTAGGTCCTGTGAAGATTTGTGCTTGATCCTGGCCTTATTCATGAGAGTAACGTTAGAAGCTAGTTACCAGTGTCGAGACTTCTAACTACCCCTGTGGCCACGGAGCCGAGAAGAGCTGTTCTTCCTGACTTGTAGGTTGCCCAAATTGTAGGTTTATTCGAAAAATAACTATTATTAGTAATGTTTTAAACCATTAAAACTATTTTTATGTGGCAATAGATGGTAGAACCAATGATGAAAACCAAGGAGAAAATGCATTGAACTTTGAAAGGAGACAAAATTATTTTTATTGAAATGATAAATTATATGATTATGTAACAGAAAATGTAAGCAGATCTTTGCAGTAAAAATAAAGTTAAAATACTTCAGATAAACTTTTTTTTTTTTGGTTTTTCGAGACAGGGTTTCTCTGTGTAGCTTTGCGCCTTTCCTGGAGCTCACTTGGTAGCCCAGGCTGGCCTCAAACTCACAGAGATCCCTGCCTCTGCCTCCCGAGTGCTGGGATTAAAGCCGTGCGCCACCAACACCCGGCTTCAGATAAACTTTGCAACACTTATTTTGTGTGCTAAAAGGTAATGATAAACTGGGGCATGGACAGAGTGTATGCCTAGTAGGAACAAGACCATAGAATCAATCCTTGGTTCTGCAATTAAAAAAAAAAAAAAGGTACCAGTTGAGTCAGGCATGTTGCACCTAGGATGATGAGGCCGAATGCCCAGGATTTCAAAGCCAACTTGAGCAGAGCAGTGTGAGACTCTATCTCCAAAACAAGTGAATAAGAAAATAAAACACAAATTTAAATGGAGTGATGACAGTCCATATAAGAATGGTGATTCTCCACTGGGGTTGGTTATCTGAAGATCCTTTCAGAACCCAACTGTGCTACAGGCATTGTATTGGGCAGGGATGCTGATGGACTGATGAACCTACATAGAACAACTCTCACACTAAAGCATCATCTTTCTCCTAAATACCAACATTGTTGGCTCAATAACCCCTGAAGTGATAGCTGTGGTAATGGGAAGTTGGTGACTGTGTGTGGAGAGGATGAAAAGGCAAGAACAATGACTGCTGGCTTTGAGCCTTCACTGGCTGGCAGTGAGGTGGGGTGGGGTGGGGGAGTTCCTGGGACTGTCATTGACAATAAGGAATGGGGAACAAACAGCTTTGCATTTAGGGTGGTCAGTAGTTCTGGTTTTTTTTTTTTTTTATTTCTTTTGTTTTGTTTTGTTTTTTGAGATGTCTGTTACAATCCAATGAATATTGTAAAATTGTAAAAATAAAAATTGAGCATCTAGGTAGATAAAGCTGTACTTTATTTTTTTATTAAGAAATTTTTTTCATTTTACATGCCAACCACAGATCCCTCTCTCTTCCCTCCTCCCACCCTCCAGCCTCCCGCTCTCAACCCACCCTCCATTCCCTCCTCTGACAAGGCAAGGCCTCCCATGGGGAGTCAGCAGAGCTTGGTACATTCAGTTGAGGCAGGTCCAAGCCCCTCCCCCTGCATCAAGGCTGTGCAAGTTGTCCCACCATAGGTAGTGGGCTCCAAAAAGCCAGTTCATGCACAAGGGATAGATCCTGATCCTACCGCCAGGGGGCCCCTTAAGCAGATCAGGCTACACAACTGACTCACTTAGGCAGAGGGCCTAGTCCAGTCCCATGCAGGCTCCACAGCTGTTGATCTAAAGGTCATGAGTTCCTTAGTTTGGTTTGGTTGTCTCTATAGGTTTCCCCATCATGATCTTGATGCCCTTTGCTCATAGATTCCCTCTTCTCTCTCTTTGACTGGACTCCTGGAGCTTGGCTTGTTGCTTGGTTGTGGACCTTTGTGGGAGAGCAATGAAAGAGATACCATGATAGAGGGAGACCTCATGGAGATAGGGAGAAACCAGGTGCTAGAGATGTTCCCAGGGATCCATAAGGATGACCCCAGCTTAGCCTACTAGCAATGGTGGAGAGGGTGCCTGAACTGGCTTACCCCAGTAATCAGATGGGTGAATACTCTGCCACCATAGAGTCTTCATCCAGTTACTCAAGGAAGCAAAGGCCATACTTTCAAAAGGACTCTGGCTAATGACAAATCTGAGCATTGTTGGGATAAATCTCCCACAGTCTCCACCACATTGTGATAAAGGCGTCCATCTCAGCCAACAGCTGAGTAAAAGAGGCTCTGGGGAAAGCCAGAAGTAAGTAGGTAAGGCTAGCCTTTGGAAAAAAAAAATCGAATTCTAGATGCTCTACTCTTAGCCTTCAAGAACAGAAAAGAAAGATTAAAAGAGTCTGAAGTGATCACACAGGCCAAATACTTCAGCCTTCTAAGTTATCTAAACAATAAAACGTCCAAACTGAAGATTCTTCCCGGGTACCGACGACTCCTGCTTTTGACTGCAGTCGAGCTCACGCTTAGCTTACACTAAAGTCATTTGTAAGCGCCACTGCATTCTTTCCTGGGCTTGGTGGAGATTGAACTCTTGCCTTCATTCTTGCAATCAACATAATCTTAATGAAATCCCTCCTGCAGACTTGAATCTCCTTGCCATCTGGGATTGACGAGCAGCGCAGAGACTTTTAACTTAATTGGGGTGCAGGCCTCTTGCTTGGCCCCACTGCTGCTTGGCAGCCCCGTCCTGTTGCTGCAGTTTGCGCTGAGTTTCCCCCACCCCTGCAGACTGCAGTCAGCAAAATGAGACATCAGAAGAAGTGCTGATGCCCGAAGTACTGCAGCCCAAACCACTTAATTAATATACAGGTTTAATGCACTTGGTGATTAAAATTTAATTCTTTCAAGACATACACTAGAAACAACTCCTCTTGCAAGCATTTAATCCATTGCTGCTAAGAAGGAAGCCGAGCAGGGAATTGAAATGGGGCTCTTCCCCCTTTTTAAGCGTTCATCACACCAGGGATCAGTGAAACGATAGCATGTGCTTAGCCTTGCTTGATGGAGCACTGTTCTGGCTAAGATTTCTCTTTTATAGAGACAGTTTGTTGTTTTCATTGTGTCACAGAAAACCTGCCCATGCAAACGTATTCCCCTTTGTGTATGAACAGGGCAATATCAACAAGGCCACAAAATTTTAAAATAATCCCTACACAAATAAGAAATAGAGTCTGTGAGACATGGATGTGCATAGGTGTAGGCATACATACACAAAAAATTTTAAATGAAATTTAGTAAGAATTTTAAGGAAAAGAGGCTATGTATAGGTGTGTACCTGCACACACACACACAAAATAAAATTTAATAAAATTTTAAGGAAAAGAGAATTCATTAGCAAATGTACTATGTTCAAAACCACTGTATATGCCACGACATTTGTAAAACGACTTGCTGTGGGATGTTCTGTATGCTGTGAATGTGTTGCTCTGATTGGTTGATAAATAAAAGGCTGATTGGCCAGTAGCCAGGCAGGAAGTATAGGCGGGATAAACAGACAAAGAGAATTCTGGGAAGTGGAAGGCTGAGTCAGTAGACATCAGCCTGCTGTCCAGAGAGCAGCATGTAAGGGCACACAGGTAAAGCCACAGAACACGTGGCAACATAGAGATTAACAGAAATGGGCCGAGTTTAAATGTAAGAGCTACTCAGTGGCAGGCCTGAGCTAATGGCCGAGCAGTTTTAACTAATATAAGCTTCTGGGTGATAATTTTATAAGCGGTTGTGGGGCCCGTGGGGCTGGGTAGGGCCAGAGAAAACTTCATCTACAATGACTGGCTTTTCAGTTAAGTACATCTGCCTTCAAGACTAGACTTGTCACTAGCTGTGTGAGACAAAGAGAGCCCTTTATCTCTCCACAATTCCCATCTCATCTGTAACTTGAAGAAGATATCACCTTCTTTCTCCTTGGAGTATTGAAATAATTAAATGAGATATACAAACAGCATACTTACATAGAAACATACTTTCCTCAAATTATTCTTGTATCATGATAGATTGGCACAAACTTGGTGGCTTAAAAGAACATTTCTTACTGGAAATTGAATCCATGGCCTTGAAATAGTAGGCAACTGAAATAAATCCCTGGTCTTTTTTTTCCCCCCTTTTCTTTTCTTTTTTGAGACTAATTATCTAGGCTGGCCTTGAACTCTCACTCAACCTGCCTCAGCCTGCTGAGTAGCTGAGATTATAGCATTGCTACCACACAAAGCTTCTTACGTATTCTAGATCCTTCTTTCCACAATCTAATGAGGGTCTCAGTAAATCAAAATCAAGATGTCTGCAGAGATATGTTCCTTTCTGAAGACTCTAGAAAAGACTCCCTTTTCTCTCCCACTCTGTGTTCCAGAGAAGATCATTTCCCTGGTTCATGCTAGACATTATCTGCATTCAAAGCCAGCAGTACCCAGAAATCAAACTGGACCAAGTCCTCCTGGTGCTGGTAGCTACCACATGTTCGGGTCACAGCTGGAATGTTGCTGAGCATGTAAAGATTTACAGGACTAGTCTGGGCCACTCTGAGGATGAGAAAGTAGGCATGGGGTGGGGGTATGCTGCTTTCATGGTTCTTAACATAAAGCTTAAATTACCATCTTAATTTAAAATCTGTTATTATTGTTTTTAACTTTCACACACATTGAACAAATACCACAGACCGCCTACCTTCCCGCTAGTCCCCCTTTCTCCATGTCATATATCCACACAGAGTTGTATGTATCTATGTAAACTCTAAGAACCACAAACAGGAGAAAACATCTATTTGCCTTCTGAAACTGACTTAATTCATTTAATGTGATTATCTCCAGGTGCATTCATTTTCCTCTAAACCATGTGACTCTATTCTCCTTTAAGACAGAGAGTGGGGCCGGGCAGTGGTGGCGCACGCCTTTAATCCCAGCACTCAGGAGGCAGAGCCAGGCGGATCTCTGTGAGTTCAAGGCCAGCCTGGGCTACCGAGTGAGTTCTAGGAAAGGCACAAAGCTACACAGAGAAACCCTTTCTCGGAAAAAAAAAAAAAAAAGACAGAGAGTGGGAAGAGTTCCTCATTTTTCTCTATCTATTCCTCTGCTGTTGTACTCCTAGGTTGGTTCTGTAACTTAGCTATAATGAACAGCACTGCAGTAAGCACTGGTGTGTTAGAATCTGGGCAATCAAGTCATGGTTCCATATAGACAATCCACTCTAGTAATATTTGGAACTAAATGTTTCAGTACAGCTTCTTTTCAAAACTGACCTCTCAAGGCATGGTGGTGTATGCCTATAATCCCAGCACTTGAGAGGCCCCAGCAGGCAGATTGCTACAAGTTAGAGGCCAACCTGGGATATGTAGTGAGTTCTAAACCAGCCTGGGTTACTGTATAAAATCCTTTTCAGGATATCAATAAATAAAACCAATCTCAAAATAGAATAAAACTTTTTGATAAATAGAAGTGAAAGACAACTAACTAATGTCCACACTACTAACAATTCCACTCTCAAATACCAGTTAACTTACTTCCAATAATTTGTGTTTAAATATATGCTAAGATTTTTCTTTCCTTACAGAGGTGCCATTATATCTCATGCAAATTCCTTATTATGAGAGGGAGGTTTCCCTCTGTCCTGTGCATTGCAATTTATGTACCAGCTTTGATGACCTGTCCCCCTTCAAATGCCAGCAACACCTTCTCTCTCTCAATTATGACAAATAAATGTGTCTTCAGATATTGCCAAATGTCTCTGAGGGTCAAACTGCCTTCAGCTGAGAAATAGTGCTCTGAATTAAAATATATAAACTGTCTAGTTAATGGATGCATATTTGAAGAATAGCATTAAAAGAAAACAAAAACTGGGACCCACTACCAAACTATTCATGAAACAATGAATCTGTGTTTGAAATACGCAATATTCTGCTTACATGCATGCCCAATACAGTAATAAACTGAAGAGAAAATACACGTTCTGAAGTTTTTATTTGTCTGATATATTTGTTTTCCCAGAGATGTCATTTTATCAGCAGTTCCTCCTGGATGTAGAGGTGATGTGAACAGAATACAGAGAGAATGCAGGAGCAGCATGCATGGGAGGGAGTCTGTGTTCTAATTTCTGCCTTTTATCTGTGAACTCAGTGTCAATAAGGTTTTTATAGAGAGTTCCATCCATCATGGCTTTTCAATTGCTTTTCATTGCTTTTCAAACACTGGAATTCTTAAAATTTGAGATTCTATAAAGAAACTCTGAGTGACTGACTGTATTCAAGATTGAGAAGAAGAAAATAATCCCCACAAAGCCTTTTGTGCAACAGGCACAGAATGCTTCCTTCTTTCATAGACTTAAATAATTTACCTTCGTGTGTTCACTCCAAACACTCAACAAAGCTTATGTCTAGTATCTCTATAAGTTTTACTATTGATGAACACCTGAATTTGTAGACAAAGAAATCCTCTTGTAATCTTCTCTGGTTGAAATTAATCATTAAATAAAGCATACTATAAAACTGCACTAGAGTTTTCAATTGCCCAACTTCATATTGGCTTTCAAAAAATTTTTGAAACAGATTTATTTTCAGATTTCTAATCTATTATATGAGAAAATAATTACATGCACTTGTTGCAATAATATTTAAAATGGAAAAACAAGAAATTTAGAATTAATCTTAACCTATCCCTAAATTTTATATATAAAACATATATATGGACTGTGACTATTTTATAAACATTAAATTGAATAAAGTAAAATAATCTACTACAAAACTTAACTAGACAGTCTGACCATGCATCCTCCAGCAGTAGATATGGCCAATATAATGCCCAGCTATAAAAGGCCTCTGCACACATTGGACAGTCTCCAGTAATTACTGCAGAAGATGAGACAGTTTGGAATATGGCATTTTTTATTCACATGTTATGGCCCAAATGAGAACATCTGCCTAAAGGCATTATGGGCATGCCATCTGCTCTTTGGCTAACTCAACTTCCCTGAATAATGAGAGATAAACTCTTCTTGGAAAAAAATACATAGAATTTTAAACAAAATATATCTATCATGTCAGGGGCAAGTTTAATAATAAATTATCACTTTTAAAATCTTGTTCCTATCACAAATACTAAAAGATGCAATTTCATCTCCTATTTGACCACCAATAAATATTTCTTTCTGATAGTCCCTGAATGTACAGTGGCAGGCAAGTAAGACACACTGCAAGGAAAAAGGTACTCTCAAACAGATAATAAATAGGCACACTACTATTAGCAGCAGGGCAAGCTGTGCTTCTAAAGATAGCCATATAATCTTTTCCATGTCACATGATTCTTCAGCACATCCCAATGCTTCTCCAAGTGAGAGGCAGGGCCTGTGCCACATTCTCTTTGAATGTGAGCAGTATTTGTTGTTGCTGACACCCAGCTTTAATTCATGCCGGGGAGATATGTGACTAACCTTAGTGAAAAGGGTGATGATGGTAGTTGTACATAATACCTTTGATGCTCTGTCTTATCTGCTTCACTCCTTGCTCTTACACTTTCAACTGCCATGCAAGCCACCATACTATGAAGAAAGCCAAGCAAGCCACTTAGAGAAGCCAAAGATCTGTTCATTTGTTGTCAGTTCTAGACTTGCGTATCTCCAGTCCAGATGTGGCAGTCTTACAGTGACTATAAATCGGGAAACACTAGACCCTAGACATTCTTCCCAATTACTAAACACTATGTGGTTTTGCATGCATATGTGTGTTTGTTTATCTATGGTTGCTCACATGTGTGTAGGTTGTGAATGCATATTTATATGGAGGTCAAAGGTCAGACTAGGGTCTCATTCTTTAGGAGTCATCCACTTGGTTTTTGAAACAAGACCTCTCAGATGGCCTGGAATTCACAAATTCTGCTAGGTGAGCTGGTCAGTGGTTCCTTCCTGGGGATCCTCTTGTCTCTGCCTCCCCAACTCTGGGTTGTGAGTGTGTGATGCCACATGAAGCATTTTCTGTGGATTCTGGTCGTCAAACTCAGCTCTTCATGCATGTAGGGCAAGTATTTTACCAACAGCTATCTTTTGAGACCACAGTGTTAAACCTCTTTTACCTAAGTAGCCCTGAAACTTTGGAACAAAGTCCACCCATTCCCCTCTTCAGAAATTCCTGACTCACAAAAGCCACGAGCACATTCAATTTATTCAGCCAATTTGGGATAGATTTGTTTCATGACAATTGTCATTAGAGCAAATGGACAAACCATAAGGAAACATACTTCAATATTATATTTATGGGGAATTTAACAAGAACGGCAAACCGTGGCTGTAATGAACTTAATTGGCATTACATAATCCGGAAAGTAGAGTTGAAAACCAGGTCCTTACAGATTTTGCTTTGCCAATGCATTGGGTGATTTTCTTACTTTACTAAAGCTGTTTTTAATAAACAATCAAACTAGAGAATTCTGAAGTTTGGCAAATGTCAGTTTGATTTAAAAAACATCTTTTCTCTTTTGAAGATTAATTGGGGCTGAGGAGATGACTCAAATAGATGAAGAACTTGACGTCCTCTTGTGAGGCTGCCCAAATGTGAGGACCAAATCTCAGATCTCCAGAACCCACTTAAGTGACAGAGAGTGTGGTGGTAGACTTGGAATCCCATCAGACATAAAATGTGCCTTGGCAAGCTATTCAGCTTGAGTGGCCAGGATCGTCAACCTGTAGGTTCAGTAAGAGATCCTACATCAAAAAAGCAAAGAGTGATCCAGTGATTGAGATAGACACTTAATTTCAACTTCAGACCTCCACACATAGGCACAATCACACACACACACGAAGAGAGAGTAACCTACATACTGTCCACTCATAAACACACACATATGACAACATGCACACTCTACACACACAAACACATACAAAAACCATACAGAACACTAATTGAGGATGAGGTGCATTTTGTAATGTCTTTGCCCATCCAATACAGCACTCTTCTCAACTTTTCTAGGAAAACTAATGTTACTGTACTTTCTCTCCCAGTGTTTGAGTGTCTAACACCACAGAAAGCTGAGCAGCATGACTATGGACCTGCAATCCACTGTAAGAGTGCTCGCTCTATGCCCACAGAGCCTTTAAATTCATTGCTTCCAGGATTTCCTTTTAGTAGACTGATGACCTTGAGACTTTACAGCTACTTACTATAAGAGGTCTTGTCTGTATTAATTAGATGTTTATGCTGGCCTTGGAAAGAACTAGAAGTGAATCAGTATCTTCCATGCAACACTGAGTACTAAAGCCTAAAAGCTACCTTTGAAAGAAAATTTTCAGTGAAGATCATAGTTTCCGTAGCTGTCTTTCTTGTGCTGATAAACTCTATGAGACTCCTGCTCTAATTGAAGAGACATGTAAGGAGCATGGCTTTCCTAAACTCGATGGCCTTGTTGTTATACCTCAAGATTTCCTGAAAACTCTCTAGGCCATTTTCATTTGTTTTGCCATTTTCAAATTATTAGTGGAAGATATTTTAAGGTCACTATCCTGATGTGTTGGTGGGCAGCCATGCAGTCCCTCCTAGATCATGTTTCCTAGTAGAAGAAGCTAAGCAAGAGCAATCCCCCTCCCTCCCTCCACCCCTTCTTTCACTTCTTTCTTGCTTCCTTCCTCTTTCTTTCCTTCCTTCTTTCCCTCTTTCCTTGTGTCCACAGAAACATAAATTCCACATTTTGCTATGATGTTGGGCTTACAAGGAAGGACAGATTATCCCAAAGGAACTCAAGAGGCATAGCCAACCTTGGGACTCATGGATGAATAAGGTTGACTTATTAGCCTGTTTCCTGATTTAAAATTGATAAGTATTGGGGTTTTTTTTTTTTTGGTTTTGTTTTTTTCTTGTTTTGTTTTGTTCTGTTGGTTTTTCGAGGCAGGGTTTCTCTGTGTAGCTTTGCGCCTTTCCTATCTCGTTCTGTAGACCAGACTGGCCTCGAACTCACAAAGATCCGACTGCCTCTGCCTCCCAAGTGCTGGGATTAAAGGCGTGCACCACCACCGCCCGGCAATAAGTATTGTTATTGTTACTGGTTTGTTTGTTTGTATTTTTGCCTTCCCATTTTTTAACCAGGAGAGTTCCAGTGGAGGGATTGGGATACCAACCCAGCCACAAACCCGTCGACCTACAATTTGTCCAACCTACAAGATTTGCCAAGGTAAAGATGGCATAGAAATTGTGGGAGTGAGCAGCTAATGACTGGCACAGCTGGAGGTCCATACCCACAGAGGAAGCTCACCCTTAAGGGCCAGGGCCCAGAGCTGGGATACTATGCCATAGACCTAGTGTTGTGATATACCATGCGGGAGACCCCAGTGGGTTTCCCACATATGCAGGGAAACATGGCAGGCTTGCTATGATGGATATAGCAGCAGGCCAGACATGCCATGCAGGCATGGCAGCAGCAGTGGTGGTTAGACATTCACAACCCAGATGCTGCATCTGCATGGAAATGGTTTGTTGTAATAGAGAGATAAAGAGAAGATAGGAAAGAGGGAGAGAAGAGAGGAAAAGAGAGAGGAAGGGGAGTCAAGGGTCGCACACCTCGTGGGAGAAAAAGCAGAAGAGAGAGAAGAAGTGGGGGGGCCTTCCCCCAAAATGAGGCTTTTGTATCAGGATGCAGGGTGGTGCCAAGGGGTGGGGATCAGAATACTAACATTAGTTTCCCAGGAATGGGTCAGAATATCAACACCTATGATAGAACTAAGCACAACTGGCAAAAAAAAAGAAAAAAGAAAAAAAAAGTCAGTAAAATGATTCCTAATGATATTCTGCTATACTCATAGACTGGTGCTTAGCCCAATTGTTACTGTTATTTTAATTCTCCAACTAAACTTTCATTCTGTCTGGTACTAAGTACCAAATTCTGATGGAAAAGGAAGATACATATAATCATGTCTAGGGCTAAAAGGACAAATTAATAGAAGACTGACTTCTGTGATACAAAATAATTCACAGAGCAAAATTGCTAGAATTCCTTCATTACACAATGCTCATTCAAATTCTCCTTCATATGACATCCAGCTCTGCCCTATGTGGACTGTGAACCTGCACACCATCCCAATCTTGGACCACTTCTTCTACCTTTGCTAAGTCAGTGTCTATGTACCTCCTTAGGCTATCATATATCAATGACTTTTCCCCCACTAAATTCAACCCTTAGACAAACTGAACACATAATTCTTACTTTTATATCATCTATACTTGTAGCAAAACTATTTTTCTGGACTTTACATGGCCATCACTGTCTTGTTCATCACTGTCATGACTGAAACTGTCATAGACTGTTGTTATAGTCATTGCTATCTTGAAGTAGAGAGTCATCCACACAGGACCCTTGAGATATCAAGGCTATAAAATCCACTTGTGGAACTAGTGGGGGATCATGTGGTTCATGAGGCCCTCGGCAGATTCCCACAAGATCTTCTTGAGGCTGTTTTCCCTCACCAGGATGCTAATCACTACTGTATAACATGCAAACAATAAGCTAGAATGGATCTTCTCAGTGGTATAGATTTTCATAAGTTATCTAAAAGACTTCCTGGTGGTGTACCTGTCTATGAGTTACCTATGTTCTTGTAAGTAATCCCAGTAAAATCCCTGTTTCACCAAGCTGGGTTTGAAAGGAAATATTTCTTTAGTCTTCTGGTGCTCTATCTGGGGTGAATATTTGTTTTTTTATGTGTCCTCGAAATATTATACAACAATATTTGAAAAAGAACATTAAACATAAAAGGCATACTATAAATGTTTATTAATTTTTAGGTATAAATATTGCAGTATGCACAATTATACAAATACCTATCCTTCTGGTCTCTTGTCCTTTACTCAATCAAACACTAATGTAAGTAGCTCTGTGTAGGGCATTGGGAGATAGAGCTAAGATTACTTATCAGCTAACCTTGTTGAGGAAGACTAATGTTTCCTTTATGCTTTTAGGTCAACCTCTTAGGACTTATGAATTAAACTAACTAAGAACAGAAGAATAAAAACTCACAATTTAATTAATATTTATGTGAGTGATAAACTGTGAAGTTACTAGGACATAAATATTTGTACTAAGAGAACATGAAGAGTATTTTAGTAAAGTCACAGAAGTGTAGATATGTGGTGGTATTGCGTTCCCCAAAATATTGTGTACCTTAATAAACTTATCTGGGGTCAGAGACAGAACAGCCACAATATTAAACATGAGGATAGGCAGTGGTAGCATACGCCTTTAATCCTGGCATTCCAGAGGCAGAAATTCATGTGTTCAAGGATACACCCAAGCATGGTGACCCACGCCTTTAATCCCAGAAAGCAAGTCTTCAATCCCAGGGAGTGGCGGTAGAAAGCAGAAAGGTATATAAGGCGTGAGGACCAGAAACTAGAGGCATTTGCCCTGGAGAGGCATTTGCCCTGGAGAGGCATTTGCCCTGGAGAGGCATTTGGCCTGGAGAGGCATTTGGCCTGGAGAAGCATCTGGCCTGGAGAGGCATTTGGCCTGGAGAAGCATTTGGGCTGGTTAAGCATTCAGGCTTCTAGCAGCAGTTCAGCTGAGAGTCATTCGGATATGAGGACATAGAGGCTTCCAGTCTGAGGAAGCAAGACCAGCTGAGGATCCAGCAAGGTGAGATAGCTGTGGCTCGTTCTGTCTCTCTGACCATCCAGTGTTCACCCCAATACCTGGCTCAGGTTTGATTTAATTAATAAGACCTTTTTAAGATTCGTGCTACATAGATACATTTGTTGAATTTAAATTTCCTTCCACTCAAAATTGTCCTTATGCTAAAGTGGCAGTCTGATCACCTTCACTTTAAAGTAGAGATATTATCTTGCAAACAATCTGAAGCACAAGAATGACTCGATTTGCCACTCTGTTTTGAAAATGAAAAAAGAGAGAGATAATGTGTCTAGAAACGACAAAATACCTTAGGTCACCATACAATAAGGAGGTGGGACTGTCAATCATGTAGTCCCATAGAACATTAATCTGACAAAATTACAAATTAACTTAGAGGTAGAATAATGGCTAGGACTTTGAGAAATAATCAGGGCTTGTGATAAATTGATTTCAGTTCTATAGAACACATAATCCAGCACCAGCTGAGCCAAACTCTATCTAGGTTTCTTTTACTGAACTAATAAAAGAATAAACATGTTTTTAAAAGCAATTTCTTTCTTGATTTGCTACATAAGCAATAGAAAATATATACAGAAGATGTTAGCTTGTGCAATAATTAACCAGATATAAGTAGGCTGTTATGTTCAAGAAAACACTTAACAAGACAAACATGGACAACACTAAAGACTGCCAAGACTGGAACGACCCCAGACTTGTAGGAACTGATCTAAAATTGATCTTGAAGCCTCCTCTCTGAGGACTAGCTCTCGTAATATCCAAAGGTGCAACTCAAGCTGCCAGGGGAGAAAAGAAATCATTAGCCCTACCTAGTTGTGGCTTCTATGAACTACAACAATGACCATCACTGCAAGACATCCCCAAAGGTACAGCAGTATTTTTTAGGGACACTTAATATGATTTTAAGGTACACCTAAATCTTGCAAATGACCAACAGCCATCTAATTGGACTTGTGGCATTCTCAGCAGAAGGGAATTCATGTCTGATACTGTAACACAGATGACTATCCCTGACTGGTAAGGTCAAGAACCCTAGAAAAGAACCTAATACTGCTGCTTTCCTAAAGCAGAATAATTTTTATCTATATTCTACAAACTTCTTCTCATACCCACAGATAAATTCTGCTTTCACTACTCACCAAAGAAGCTTCATTTTACAACATATAAAAATCATTCAGAAATCAAACAAGTGCTCAAAAATGCAAGAATAAGTGGCCTTGGGTTTCCCAACCCCAATTTGTACATCTACAACATAACTTCTACACCAGCATTTCAGGTAATGTCATAGAAATGGGACTAAAAAGATTGTAAGAGCCAGAGAAACAGGACATCTGATATAAAACAGTGTCCTTGATAGCCATCAGGAAAGCTACACATACGACATCTCAAAGTATGGTCATCTAAAGAAGACCAGCACAATGACAACAGCAGTTTATAGGCCAACATGGATTGGGTAAATCTCTTAAGGCTCCACCCCTAGATGAAGAGCCATATGCAATGAATGGCTGCTAAAAGATGGAGAATCAGTCTACTCCAGGGCTGAGGCCCCTGCTGGATGATTCAATCCTAAGAAGTGGTTATCATTAAACAGATTCACATATAAGCAACATTAAATGGACTCGGCAGATGACATTTTAATATATACACATGTATATATAAATGTGTGTGCACACATGTGTGTAACAATAAAAACTAAAGAAGAGTTCATGAATTGTAGAGGGATCCAAGGGGGCATGGTAGGATTTGGAGAGGGGTGAATGATTAAAATAAACACTCACGTATGGTGTTCTCAAAAATAAAATCTTTAAAACAACTTAAGGGACATCAGAAGGTTCTTTCAGCTTCTTTCAACAATTTAAGAATACAATGACATCTTTAGTCTATAACCCAAAGAGGGCTGGAGTGAATATAGGAGTATCCAGTCCAAGCCAGTCTGCTCTACATGAAAACTTGTCTCAAAAACAAAACCTAGCAACAAAAACAGGAATGGAAATAAAAGCAAAGACAAAACAAAGAGAAAGGGAATTTCTATTGTTTCTGCCATTCAACGGGCTGCACTTAGGCATTACTTCATGTCAGTAAGCAAGCTGGCTAGCTTGTCTATCAAAACAACAGCTTAAATAATTGACAACCATTCAGTGACATTAATCGGCATGAGACAGGCACAAGGCTCCTCTGAGAGCATCATGTTATGGGATATGTGAAATGAGTTGGTGCCCTCATTGTCATAGGACTGCTATGTAAAAGTTTGAGCACCCCAGTGTTTACTTAAATTATGTAGCTGGTTGAAAGACTACACCGTCCATGTTTACTAAAACCAAGGGTAGGGATTTGTGGGATGAACCTCTGCTACCTTTTCTAAAACTCTCATAATTGTGTGAGATATGATTCTAAGGATTCTATAACACTTATGTGGCTGAATAGCTGTTCTAATACATGTGCCTTTCCAGACCATTCCTTCCTCTGGTGGAGAAATGGCTTTCAGGCCTCGGAGATATGCATATGCAGATGGTCTTTTCAATGTGAGCCCCTTTCATTTTGAGATTAGCCAGGCCCACCAATTATATCCAGATGGAGGAACCATGCAAGAAGACAACAGTTCATCTCAGAAGGACAGTTTCCCCTTTCTGGTTTTCCCTCCAAATGTCATTAAAGCTGAATCCCAAACCTGACTCTGGTGGTTGTTTGGCTTTTATAAATCAGGAACAAATTAAACAGGACAGAAAAAAAATGCAAGCAGAATGTTCGGCAAAGAAAAATAGATTTGCTAATTATGAAACAGGGAGACCAAAGAGTTTGCTTTCACAGACATCAGTAGCTTTAACCTGTGAAAACTGAGAGGAAAAGGAGCCTCCGAATAAACTTTTACCAAATATAGCCAACACTTTCCATTTATTATTACTATCATTGAGTTGTTGTGATTAGCATTTGTGTGTGTGTGCCTGTGTATGTG
>CABHPQ010148643.1:0-23331 GCA_902168405.1 Peromyscus aztecus | reverse complement strand
AGCAATGGGAAACCTCCCTCTGAGTTGTTGGTGAGAGAAGTCCAAAAGACTCCAAACAAAACAGCTGATTGCCTTTGCCCTTAATTGCCTTCCTGAACTTGAGGATAAGACCCTCTAGTATTGTCTGTGACTGTGGAAGCTAGCCATAGGGAGGAGGCTTCTGGGTCAGTCTGAGATTGTTTTATCTGTATCTTGACACCAAGATGAGCATTGTTTGGGGGTCTCTGGAGCCTCCCTAACTAACAACTTGTAAGGAGATGAAAAGAAGTGTTCCTCAATACCTGAAATAAGGGAACAGAATGGCTCTAGAACTCCCATGGCAATTACAAAAACATTATTTTTAAACAGAAATAATGTAACTCTTTTTGTTATTTCAGCCCTCAGTTTATTTCTTTTTTTAAAAAATTTTAAATATTTTTTGTTCATTTTACATACCAACCCCAGTTCCCCCTTCCTCCCCGCCTCCCACTCCCTCCCTACCTTTTCTCCATCCACTCCTTAGAGAGGGTAAGGCCTCCCAGGGAGAGCCAGCAAAGCCTGACGGAGCAAGTGGAGACAGGACCAAGCCCTTCCCCCCCTCATCAAGGCTGAGCAAGGTATCCCTTAAATAACCTTCAATTTCACATATTTAATGCCCTAATGAGGAAATATGTTATACTTCTTTGTATACATGGTATAATATTTAATGAAGCTAAATATATCTATATGTTCAAACATTCTTTTTTTTTAATCAAGGTACTCTAAAGTTTTTAGTTTTTGATTATGTAATGTGGGAGCTCTGTAGCATGCCTGAGGGTTGGAGGACAGTATCTGGAGTCAGGTCTTGTCATCACCACGTAGTGAGTTGTTAGATTCCCCTCTTTGTTTCTGCTCCCACACACTGTGCTCTGAGATTGCCCATCTGGGAGACAGTTCTCCTGGCTCTGTGTCCCAGCTCACCACAGGAATGCAGGGCTTACAAATGTGTGACACTCTGAAACTTTTCAGTGGGTTCAAGGGATCAAACTCAGGCTGTCAAGCTTACCATGCAAGCTGTTGGTAGCCACTGGGCCACCTTCTTGGCTCCTCTTTTTTATTTCCTGTTAAAACAGCCGAAGTTCTGAATGTGGAAGGATAAATAAAGTAAAAGAAAAAATATACAGTGACTTCTGTCACACTACTATTCAAAAGCACATCAGAATGTTCTATAAAACTCTAAATTACTCCTCAAAGGTCTTCCTTGAGATATGGTTAACATGTAAATTGAGATCATAGCTAGAAGCCTGATACAGAAGACTTGTGGATTTTAGTGTCCTATGTTTTCCTAGCACATTTAGATGGTTGCTAGCAGAGTAAGCCTTGGCAATTCAATTGGAGTACAGAAGAATTACAGCCCAGGAAGCAGCCTGAGGACCATCAATGTTTGGAGAGGAGGAGTACTACTTCAGTGATGTGAAGCACTAGCTATTTACACAATAGCCAAGAGCTTCCTGGAGGCCGGCTCTCTGAGTGGGTAAAAGGCCATTATTCTGTGTGCATGCAGCCAAATCAAAACATTCCTCACCAAGGGTACTTTCTAAATGACTTAGAAGCTCAACCGCAGGAGTAAGAGGAAGAGCGCAGACAAACGTAAACTCTGCCTAGCAAGATGGCCCTAGAGCACCATAACATGTTTAAATCATATCGCTACTATCTTCCAGTAGTCAGAATGTGAAGCTACTCTCTTTTTGCCAAGGAGAACACATAAGGGCAAAAATGTGAAGCTTAAAAGATGAGAATAGGATTAGAAAACTGGTGAGTTACTTTCACTCTCTTCCAAGACCCTGAAACAGTAGCTAGTGAGAAGATAGATATTTCAGGTTTGATCAAAATAACATCAATCAGAAATTTTTATAATGCCAACAAACTAGAAATGTTTTTTTTTTTCTGGAGACAAAAAGAAAAAAGTAGATTCCAAACCTTCTTCCTTATAATTTGGATTGATCAGAATAGTAAGAGGCTCAGAATAACTACTTTTAAAACACAGTGATGAAAACAGTAAAACAAAATAGTTGTGACCTTCATCTCCATTTTCAAACTCAAAAACTCCGACGTTCACAGAATCTTTCTTTGGTGTGCAGTGAGACTCACATGGACAAAACACATAATGTGAAGAACATTTGTAACAGATATGGACATGTTCGACTTCATGCAACTGCTCTTTCTAAAGTACAGTGTATTCATAGCAAATAAAAGTGTTTCCGTTTGTAGTTGTAGGGATTGAACCCGTGGCCTTGTCCATGCTAGAGAAGTGCTCTACTACTGAGCCACACCCCATGCCTTAAAATGAAATTTTCAACTAGACAAAGATCACTTTCTGTGTTTTTGTTCCTTCACAGAAAAAATGAACAATAGTTAACGTAATGCATTATAACTTATAATTTGCATAATTTATCTTCAAAACCATGGTGACTTTCAATAGTTTTCTTAATTCTTTACTTTGTTAATGTGATTCTGAGTATAACATGCTTCCTTTGAGACATTTTGTCTTTTTTCTTCAATAACTTACCACTAAACTCATGTGCCCAACCTCAAATACCAAATATCCTATCTCAAATCAAACATTTGTAGAAATAAAAAGTAAAACATATTCATTTGTGGGTGGTGGTAGTTACATTTTTCTCACTAATGTTAAGAGAAAAAAAAGTTGTGAAAATCACATTCAGCATTTGAAACACTAAAATGTAACGCAAATATTTAAAATGAACTTTCTAGACAAATGGAGTTGTGAGAGCTTGCTGTGTGCTGGGATCTGTAAATGGGATCCAAGTGGCCTTTGTGTGAGTGCAAATCACCTTAGGTTAAGCACTACCTGAAATTGCTTTGTGTGATATAGACTAAAAATCATTGCAAGTGACAGGGATATAGGTTGGAGAGAATCAAGTTTCATGTAAATGTGGCCTCAAGGCAAGTTGTATGTGTAAAATGAAGAGTGGTAAATAAAACAATCTACACTAATTCTCCAAGTGACAGATGAAATTCCTGTACTATTCTGTATTACTCAAAACTAGATATTATATACTAACTAAAAATTGCAATGTCACAGTGCAATAAAATACTATTATAAAATATGAATAATTATTTTTTCAAATATCAATTAATGATGATATGATTTCCTTTGCAATAAATGGTGCCAGAAATTCAAAGTTAAATGAGTTTTTAATGTAAAGTATATATGTAAAATGATAGATAGATAGATAGATAGATAGATAGATAGATAGATAGATAGATTCTCAGGTACTACTGAGTAGAAATAATATTATTAACCAAACTCAAGTATCCTAACAGATCATATGCAAAATATTTCAGAAAACAAATTTTCAATCTAGGTTATGGTCTTGCCTCAATATACTTACCTGGGTTTTGTTAGATGAGTTAATGGAAATGTAAGATCCAAGAATAAAAGAGGAAAAATGTTCGATTATATTGAATAAATGCCAAATATGTAATTTTGTAAAAGTATGCCCTAATTAATAACCACCAGCAAAAAGTAATTTTTCATAAGCTAGGATGTTATTACTCTGAAAAAAATATTTGTAAGTTGTCTGAATATCTGAGTAAAGACATTCTTCATAATAATAATGACAAACCATTATATAGCGTTAAACAAATTACGGAGAACATACCAAATAATTCATGTATTTTAAACCATTCTTGTTATCTAAATAGCACTAAAAATTAAGAACTATTCCACCCTTTAGGTACAAAGGCTCCAGCGTAGGCCCTTTTAGATAAGCACTCCACCACTGAGCTACTACTGAAGCTTATTATGTACACTTGTCTGTGAGAGGAACAGATTGAACTTAATAAATTATCTAAAGTAACACAACTAATCTAAGAGAAAAATAAGATTTATTTTTAGTTTTGTGTGTGTGTGTGTGTGTGTGTGTGTGTGTGTGTGTATGTGTGTGTGTGTGTATGTGTGTGTGTGTGTGTGTGTGTGTGTGTAGGTCAGAATACAAGGTACAGGAGTCTCTCCTGCCACGTGAGTTCTGGTGACTGAATGCAGTCGTCCATCAAGCTTGGTAGCAAGTGCCTCTCCCTGCTGAGCCATCTCACCAGCTCAGGAACTGAGATTAAATTACAGGCCATCTTGCTCCAGGAAACACACACCGACTCATAATTTTTAAAAATTATTTGAAATACAGTTTGAGAGAAATGGCAAATTCATCCCTAGATACAAAAACAATGATGTAAATAGCATGTTAAAATCATGACTTTTCAATGTTTTGTAATGTTGGACATGCTAGACAAGCAGCCACTGAATAATAACTATTTTATATTGGTGGAAATAAAATGTATTAATTGACTCACACATTGCAGAAGAATATATGCACAGCTACAGCGCTTCCACTCCTGGGTTTCTTAATAGGTATAGAATAATTCAGGGTGATTAACCTGGAAGTTGAACTCTTAGCACTTAGTGTCTTGACATATAGAAAATTTATGCTACTCATTCAGTTCATTTATAAAGTGTTTTCCTCTAGGGATTCCTGCAAGTCAATCAGTTCTATCCACTGAAAGAGAACACAACATAGAAGGGGAAACAGGTGACTTAATTGGGCTACCAGAAGTGCTGATTCCTTCAGTTTTTGTTGAATCTTAACTAAAGGGTAGTGATGTTTCTCTCATTTAGATATTTGTTTGTACTGGATAGCTAACCCTTAGAACTGTCTGTATCTGCACAGTCTGAGCATAGAAATGAGCATAGCACTTAAGCATTCTGCAGTCATCAAATGCAAAGAGACCCCAGTCAGCCAGCTCAGTTTACCACGCACTGCTCTAGGCACTGAGCCAGCTACAGTTAGCCTGATGACCATCCTGGCAGATCTGACTACACACTTAATATGAAAAGGACATCTCATCACTGGGGAACTCCAGATTAAAGAATTCTTGGAATAGAAAACTGACGGTAGAATGTTAAGAGGGGAGTGGACTTTTGATATAGATTAGTGGAAGAGTAATCGCTTAGCACAAGTTTGATCCCTAGTGTTACAGATAAAAAGGTGTAAGAAAGTAAGGGAGGGGGGGGGGGGGGGGAGGGAGGGACATTAAAAACAACTCCAAATTAAATAGCTTTCCACAATGACATGATCCAGTTGTATTGACCTTGATTTGGAGTCTGATCTCCAACCTCGCAAAGTCAGAAACTGAGGCTTAACACTGCCCTCAGATAAATGACACAGGGACCCACTAAATGCTCAGAACTAACACAAAGCATAACATAGCATTTGGATAAGCACATAACCCCCAGTATTTATAGTCAGTAACTAGATCAGTTGGTTGATGAATAACACAGAATTAAAGCACAGTCCAAAGACTGACACATGTATTAAACACCCTTATGAAGTCTCTAGAAATACTTCTGCAATAGGCCAGGTATGATGGCTCACATCTTTAATCCCAGTGTCTAGCTAAAAGTTTTCCTGGTCCCACCCAGCTCACAGGACAAATCTCTCTCACCCACCAGTCCTGGAGTCACTCAGACCCAAATAAACACACAGGCTAATATTAATTAAAACTGCTCAGCCATTAGCTCAGGCTTACTACTGACTAGCTCTTACATTTAAACTCAGCCCATTTCTGTTAATCTATATGCCGCCACCTTTTCCATTACATGCTGTATCCCTGGATGGTAGGCTGGCATCTCCTGACTCAGCCTTCCTCTTACCAGAATTCTCCTTGTCTGCTTATCCTGCCTATACTTCCTGCCTGGCTACTGGCCAATCAGTGTTTTATTAAACCAGTGTACGAAAGCATTATTCCACAGCACCAGTATTCAGTGAACTGCATAGGAGTTCAAACTGGCCTGGCCTACATGATTGGTATGGCCAATGAGATACATAATGAGGCCTTGTCTCAAAACAAACAAAAGAAAACAAACAAACAAACAAATAACCCTTCTGTCCCACAGCACAATGGGCTGAGTCCTACAAATGCTGTGTCTCTTTCTCTGGATGACACTGGAAATGAAACCCCAATGCTTTCTTCCTAAGAGAGCTTCTGCAGACAAGCTAATCTATTTATCCTCTCATGTCCACTTTTAGCTGTGTAGATAGATGATTTCTACTCTCACTAGGTGCAGGAAGCCATGAGTGAGTCCTGAGTGAATACACAGTTTCACATGGACATAGCCTGTCAAAGACTCTAAGACCACTTTGCCTATGGTAAATTGGCAAATCCATTATCCATACAGGTCGGGCTGAAGAGAAATGCAAAGCTTTTCTTGGGAGTCCCAGTCTGAGTGTTTATGGAGGATTGATCAGTATATGCAAAGACTTGCAACTGCAGTGTCCTCCTCCTGGGTATTCACAGCCTGAGACTGCTCACCTATGGAGACCTCCCATAGAGACTAGGGAAACCCTCCCTCTGCACTGTCTATAATAAACAGACTGAAGTTCTGGGTTACAATAGTAGTGTGGTACCCAGAGTGTCAGAGAACCTCACCTGATCTCAGACTCACTGTATGTATATCTGTGGGCTGTGTGTCTGTGTCTACTGTTTCTTCATTCTCTCATAGAACTGCATCTCTGGAGTTTCTTACACAATTTGCAAGCAACTCACCTGGAAGGACAGTCTTCTCTCCCAGTCACTTGCTTCTGTGTGTCCTTGGTGTGGGACCATATGACACTTGTAACTTCCAGCAGCTCCCTTAGTCTTGTTGTACCCTTTGAGCCCTCAGCCTTGTATGTTTTATTTGCTTTCTGAATCTTACTGGCTTCTCACCTCCTCCCAGAAGGGAATGTTTCAATGAAGAAAACTAGCTATGGAACACTACCTTAAATGTGCTCAATACACTAACATTAGCATAGAGTTGGGCAAAACCATCTAACATGAAGTACAATTTTATTTGTTTTTAAGACTTGTTTTTGTTTTATGTGTATGGGTGTACAGAATGCATGTATGTCCGTGTACTGTGTGTGGTCAGTGTTGATGAAAGGCAGAAGAAGGTATTGGATCCCCTAGAACTAGAGCTACAGATGGTTGCAAGCCACCTGACTTGGGTCCTGTTGGGTCCTGGGTGTTCAACCCCAGTCTTCTGGAAGAACAGCCAGCATCTTAGCCATGAGGCATCTCCAGTCTCTATTAAGCACATTTTATAACATATTTTATAACACATTATATAATACTCATATAAACATATGAGTATGCTTTCACTACAAGGTAACAAAATACTAATAAGGCAATTTTTTAAATTTGTATGGAACCCAGAGGAGTCTCCCAAATCTCAGGTTGGCCTCACTCAATAAGTCCCATTTAAAAAAAAGGGGGGACTCTTATACTGAAAAAGAGAGGTCTAACATGAATGCAAAACATCTATTCCAAAACAGTATGAGAAAAACAACAAATGTATAAGTCTTTTTAATCAAACTTCATATTTTTAAGAGTGACCAAAGCACCACACACAGCAATGTTATCAAACTGCTGGAAGTATAAATTTAGTTATATCTTACATTCAAGTACTCTAAAATGTCGAGTCCTTATCCCCCAAACCACCACTGTTACCAATATTCTACATTTATTTAAAACATAAATAATGTGAATTATTGGTACTGTTTACATAGCACCCCTTATCTCATTCAATGGATCAATTTCTACAGTTTTTCTTGTACCTGGGAATTTTCAGTATAAGACTAGGTAGCAGTCCCTATGGAAACAACTTCAAATTTATATCCAGCTTTTATGATTCATAGCTCTCTCCTCCCCTGGGGTACAATGAGTCCATAGTGACTCTTCACACTAGCTTATAAGGGAGAAATAGTGACAAGGTATTTGTGAGCCAAAGTGTGGCTCACTAGAAGTCTTACACTCTTATCTGACATTATTAGCATTTAGAAAGTAAAATGGTCTTGCTACATAGCATTTTAGGCCTTTCAGAGATCACAAGTTTACCTTCCCATTTTATAGGAAAGACTTTGAGGTCTAATGAGGTTAACTAAATTGCACAAAGGTTGGAGAGTGAATGGTCTGTCTTCATAGTCTTCAATTCCTTTTTCATCTTTCCATTTACCTTCAGACCCTCGGACAGTGCTCCAAGAGTAGACTACAGAAAGATGCCTTCTTCCTAGAAATGGAGACATTTTTATTAAATTAGTCTGCTAAGGCAAGAAAAGTAGACATACAGCATTTAGTTTCTGTGGATTAAGTGAAGGGATGGAAGAGAACCATGAAGTAAAGATCAAGAAATAATTTACTGTAATTAATTTAATTAGATAAGAACCCTTTTAGCGCCATAGTCCATGTGATGGTTCCTCGGTCATTCTAACTATTGGATATGTGCTCATTAAATACTGGAATAATTTTCTAATCCCATTCCCATCCTAGCTCCCATCAATTCTGGATACTTAATCATATTACTCCTTTTTAAAAATTAACCAAGAAATGGTATTAAAAGAAAACACTACACAATATACACTGAAGACCTTTGTGGCCTAGAACAGACATCAGAATTCCTTAGGTGATTTTAGCTACAAAACTCAATGCAATAATTTGAAGCTATTGGAGTTTTATTGATTTTTGCTGAATGGGACCACCTAGGTACCTGAATCCCACAGGAGCCTGAGGAACATGGAGAAGATAGCATGCAACTATAGCACCATTATCAGTTATATTTGGGGTGAATCAATTTCTGTTACATTAACTTTCCTTTAGCATAGGTTTCTGCTTCCAGGTTACCTGAATTGTGAATAGAACACTTCAAGTACAAATAATAAATTTTGTAACCATAGAACTCCACAGCAGTACTCCACTGGAGGGAATTACACCACTTCCATTGGTGACTGGCATTTGTTTTCTCATTTATACTGCTTGTTTCAGTCCAAAGCATCTATTTTGTCTTTAGTGGGTCGTGCAGTGAGTGGCCTTTCTCCCTGTTAGTTCTTATGTTATTGAACTTTTGTATAGCTCATCATTGATGTCTTATTTACTTTTTTATTGCTGTGATAAGACACCATGACCAAAGCAACTTTCAGAAGAAAGAGTTTATGTAGAGACTGCGGTTTCAGAGGGTCAGTCCTTGACCATCATGGCAGGGAGCATGGCCTCTGGAACAGGACGTGAGAACTTATATCCTGATCCACAAGCAGAAGGCATAGAGAGCTAACCATGAAAGGTAACCTCAAATTGAAACTGCAAAGATGGCCCCCAATGACACACCTCCTCCAACATGCACACACCTCCTCCAACATGGACACACCTCCTAATCCTTCTCAAAGTGGCCTCCACATTTACAAATACATAAGTTTATGGGGTTCATTCTCATTCAAACAATAACACTGAATATATTTGTAATTTCGGTAGAGTGTAAAGATCACTGTGTATGTTTTCACTGATAACAATCAACAAAGTGTGTATAGGGTTAACTGTGTATGAACCAGATAGATAAGAAGTTTAGTTGGGGTGTAAACATGCGATATGTATACAACAAGTCACATAATCAGAGACTTTTACACTTACATACCTACACACACACACACACACACACCAGGTTATAACATTATTATCTTTCACTCAACTATATTTTAGAGAAAAAAATAAAATATTACTGAAACTGTTGGTTAGCTTTTTCAGTTCTACTGCAACGACACTAAAGTTTTTCCATGCCCACATCTGCAGTGGAGTGCCCTGCTCAGAGACGGGGCACCAGCGCATATTTGATATATTCTCAGTTCTTGGCTGAGAGCATTTCATCAGAGATGCACTGTATCTAATGCAATCAGAGGAATTAAAACAGTTCAAGGAATGCAGTTCCCTGCCAAGAAACTCCTCTGTATTGTGCCCATATTCACCCTGTTCCAGAAAGTCTGTAGCCAGTCCTAATAAGCACTGGCTGCAATTCCAGAAAAAGCAGCAGGAACAAAATGCTGACCTCAGTAAATTTACCCTCACTTTACAATCCATGAAATTCTCGCTGATTGATCTGCACGGCAATGCGCCCATCCATTCCATTACTGTTCTGTCCAAGTGCCTTTTAGGAACTCACAGGATCAATATAATTCTGTAAATGAAATGAATCTCCATCAATATGACTATCAATATGATAACAGAAAACCTTGTCATATTTTAATTGATAGTTATTTAAACCAAAGAACATGTAAGGGAGGTAATTCTACTAAGGTAATACAATTTGCTTCAAAAAAATCTTGTAAATGATATAAAAATAATAAGCTTGCTTATTGAATTAATGGAAGCTTATTTATACCTGTTTCAGGGTACATATTTATAGCTAAAGATGGAGAAAACGTTTTTCCAATTTTAGCTTCAATATAGTCAAATTTCAAATGTATAAAAATATGAGATAAATAAAGAGAAATGTTATACTATAAAGGAGAATATAAGTCTCTTTTATGAATGTGTCTATAATTCTGGGACCATTATTAAAATATAATTCTAAATATAAATTGTTAGGTTGTGGGGAAATAATCTTGTTTTAGTTATTAAGAAAATGAAGAAATAAGAATCTAGAACTCAGTAGGACACACAATTCAGAATGAGAGTAATTTTTCTGTATGAATTCCTTTAAAATTTTAATAAATAAAATGCTAGTTTCATGCTCTAGGTAGGAAGAGATCTGTGATAACTGAGTACTGGGAAGAGGCCTAGACTACTGAGATAGTCAGAGCATCCATCATTCATCCTTGGCATTATTAAGGGAGCAATACTGATGATCTGGTGTGGTAAATTTGGATAAGATGAGCAGAAGAAAATTTTTCACTGTCTTTCAAAATACAGTGGCATTTGGATTTCAAATTAGATATATCTGATAAGATTATCGTAATAAGGCAGATTGTACCTAAAACATGCGGCTAATGTATTGTGAATGTGAACTTATGTGTAATATGCTCTAATTTTTGGCAAAGGGAATTTGACTTTTCTGTCAACATAACCTTAAAACAGTCTAAATATTGGAGACTGCCCAACATGCACAAGCCTACAGAGACAGAGAGAGAAATAGAAAACTTAGCTATTAATTTAAAGTGTAACTTTGTGATGTGTTGTTTTAACTTCAGCACAGTGGCTGGCTGCACCTTAATCTACTGCTATTTCAGCCAGCCACTGTGACTCGGCAGTCACTGCTCTGCTTCCCCTGCAGTGGCCCTGCCACGCAGGCCACGGCCTGCTGGGAATTCTGTTCCTACAGGCACCAGCTCTGTTGCTGCCACAAAAGGTGGTTTTAATTAAATCTCTAGTGTTCCATCTATAAATAAGACTCAACATTGAAAGACCGGGATGAAAATCTGCTAGTCCCCCAGAAGGACGGAATAACAACCAGCTAACCTTCTCTCCTTTCTGGTGTCTTCCCAAGAGTGCACATCCTTCTGCTACACCAAACAAACAAACAAACAAACAGAAAGCCATTCCATTCAAAACCCCACTGTACTGCTGCTTCTGGTGCATCTCTCTATCTCTCCCAGATACCCTCGAATGCTCTATGATTACATTCTGTCAACTAGTTGCTAACTCAGCCTCCTGACCCCAGGTTAATTTTATTTAATTAACGCAAATGCAAACTGGGGGTTCACAGTGTGATTGTGTGTCCCCCAACAGTGAGGAATACTTTTTTATTTGTCATAATCTAGTGGAATACTTGAGATAATTCACTTTAGAATGGCAATTACCATTCACCTAAGAGATGGTGTTCCCGGTTCCTAAAGTAAAGAGAATATAAACAGTGAAATTGAGCACGGTTCCAACTTGAAAGTTGACCATTAGGATCAACTATTTTGAGCAGAACTTTATGAAAATAAAAATAATACTATCCATTAAGAACGAAAAGTGAACCATGGGCTGAGGAGATAACTTAGTGGATAAAAGTATTTGCCATATAAGTATGAGGAGCTGAGTTCAAATCCCAGAACCCACACAAAGATGGACATGATAATGCTTTTAACCCTAGCCCTCCTATTGCAAAATGAGACAGAGACAAGAGAACCCCCAGAAGCTTTTGAACTAGCTAGCCTAGAGTTCACAGCAGCAAAACATGAGAACATGTTTCAAAGTAGAAAGTTGAGACCAACAACCAAAGTTGTCCCCTGACCTCCACACACAGACCATGGCATGTGCATGTCTCCACTCACACATGTGAATACATGGAATACATGTAGACAATAAATACATTCTCTTCTCTCTCTCTCTCTCTCTCTCTCTCTCTCTCTCTCTCTCTTTCTCTCTCTCTCACACACACACACACACACACACACACACACACACACACACACACACACTTACAAAGAGAATAAATCCTAATATCAAACCCAGATGTTTGAATATTGTTCATACACTCAATTCCTCTATTTCATGAATGCAAGAGAATCAGAACTGACTGATTTTTTAGTAACTAAAGCTAACATATGAACATGATACACATCAAAACAGACATGGTATTATAGAAAATCTTATACATCACTAACTCATTCAGCAACACAGAGAGTGTGTCAGTCATGACTTGCAAACTGCACTAGGCACAAGGGACCCAATATGAAAGATGTTTCTTTTCTCAACCAGTCTCTGAGTCTGCTTTAGTGAGCTATATCCTTTAATAGAGCATCATATTGTAGTAGATGTACAGGACTAAACCATTGTTAGCTCAGTGATCAGTACAAGTTAAAAAGACTTCATAAGAGAAGAATATTGATATAAAAATACTGATATAAAGAAAAGGGTAAAAAGATAGAATTCACTAGAAACACAATTGTCTGTGCATCATACCTAGAAGACAGTTGAGTGCAGTGTGGTTCACAGCCTGCTTCCACAAAAGCTCATTTTTTTATCTGTTCTGTATTCTGAATACCCCCTAAGAATTTATTTTAATGAAGTTTTGTGCAAATCAAAAAGGACAAGAAGCTCTAAAAGGACAGTATAAGAAATTAGAACTAGCTCTACTCCAACTGAGAGGCCGTGTGTGAAAACGGCAGAAAATGAAGTTAACGTGATTGGCAAAGGGCAAATTGTAAACTTGATTAAACATAAGTGTAAGAGAAGGAAATGAAACTTCCTTTTTACATAACGATGAAAGAACCTGATCAGATCTGACACCACTGTTCCTCAATAAAACAAAGAGAGAAAGAGCCACTTGCTTCTACTAAGTGTGGATTCTCACACAATCCATGCGTGGCTTCGGGAGCTCAGAAAAGAGCAGATTTTCTATTCTCAATAACAATAAAAAATCTACTTTCTGACAGTAGGAGATGTGTCTATTATCCAGACTAACAGAAAAAAAGTTACAATTTTTCTTACAAACTTTGACCTTGGTGCTTTGCAAACTAAACAGCCCTCCTCCCTGGGGAATAGAACCAAAATGAGTAGCCATTTCCTCCCTAAATTCCAAGAAACAAGATCTGTGAACAGTTGGCTGAATATTGAAGTATTAATTCAGGTTTGGAAGACTTGGGGTGACACCTACTCATTCTTTGTGAGAGATGAAGTACCTTGAGAGGAAGTGTCTCAGAGCTCAAAGGACAGATGCAGAGGACGGTGTGTTCTCTATCCTAAACAGACAGTGTTTAGCATCACGTGAAGTTTATATTTTATTTCACCTAGAGGGATTATTCTCAGTGACAAAGAAAGTTGTTAGATATATCTCTAACCATGGATAATACACAGGTAGATAGATTATACACAGGTGAAGATTAGTCCCTCCATCACTTACTAGAAAGATTATAGAATGCACTTGCCACTGCTTAGCAGCAGCTGCAGAAATGACCACAAGCTGACAGTGACAGAGGAGATCAAATATGAAGACAGGATGATCCCTGGGGAAGTGGCAGGCATGCCTTCATTACACAGCAATGAAGGATGGGAGCAACACTGATGGACAAGAGAATTTCACAGATATATACATACAAAAATGGACATGAGACAGCAATGTTCATCACTGCATATTTTACTTAGAAAGGTTATTCTCAGTAACAAAGAAAGTCGTTAGCTATATCTCTTAACCATGGGTAAGTAGATGATACACAGGTAGACAGATGATACACAGGTGAAGCTTAACACATTATTAGAAAGACAGTAGATATTTTCATATATGATATAGAAGTAGATACAGATACATTAAAGAACTGTATCTGTATGTTCTGTGAAAAGTTTGGAATTTCAACTCACTTGCAGGCTTTCTTAACTGATGACATAAGGCATGAGGCTTCTATATTTGAGATACAGGAATATATTGTTAATGATTCAAAAAAACGCTGGTGTGTTACCTTTATATAGTATCATACTTCTCCTAAGCCCCAGGTGAGATACCTAGATGACTGCTACACACGCAGCCAGCCCATCTTACAGTTGAGGAGCCCTCAACTTAGAAACCCCGAACTTCAACAATTAAAGGAGGCTGCAAGCACACCTCCTAATCTTTATCATGTAGGAGAGGTTAACTTTATACTGCAGAGCAAACTCATGTCTTTTCTGCTAGAAGGATATGCTGTTGGCTGAGGTACTATTATTATTATGTTGTTATATATCAATATGTTGGGATTCTTCGTACCTCAACAGTATCTTGAGAGAATTTCCCTGATACATAGCTAAGTAATTCATACATTTATTTTAATTGTGTAAGAAACAAACAATATAGGGAAGACAAAACATGGAGGCTCTTTGTGTGTACCTCACATTCAGACTCCTCTGTACACATAATCAAAGCCAACTACTTTATATACTTTATTTCTGGTCTTCTTTCTATCACTGTCTACATTCAGTGATGCATGATGATATAACTTGAAAGGACCATGTCTAGGTTCCCTTTAGGAAGATTTGCATATAGCAAAAATCTTATTGGAGCTCATAGATAAAAATAGATTCCATGTGAGTGCTCAACCTCAAAAGAAAGCTAGAGAAGTCATGAGCTCCAATGGGGAACTTACGTTATGGTAAGTTGACATTTAGCCAATTGTCCTTCTAACTATTTATTTTTAGACCCTTATATTAAATGCTGTTCTCTGTCTTGACAATAAAACTTCTAATGAGGAAAAGGTAATTTTTCTTCCAATGTTTTAATACAGAAAGAGGGAAAATAGAAAAGAAAGGAAAGGAAAGGAGGACTATGTTGGTGATGCCAATGAAGAACCAAGCTGGAGACAGAGAAACAACTGCAAAGCCCCTGCTGCCATATCTACCACAGATATATAATAAATAATGAGAAATTGCTGGGAGGCATCTCCAGTAATGACATGGGCATTGAAGTCTTATTCTGCTCATCATTACTGAAGGAAATCATCCACAATATCTTAAAACAAATGGAAGATCAAATATATACTGAAATTATATGATGGAAATGACTGGAAAAAATGGAGTCCAAAGTAATTTTTCCTGAGTGCAAATTCAACTCTTTTCCCAAACCAACATGATATGTTCAACATTATTGATATATTAAATAAAAGAATTATGAATCACAATGCAAAACAGAATTAAGGGAATATATTTACATGGCAATGTTTCAAATAATATTTGGCACTGCCTATGAAACATTTTGTTCTATCTTATTCCTTAGAGACATTGTGTCAAACTAATGTATATGTCTCCCTTCCACCATATGCCTATCTTGAAGCCTGCTCTCCCACAGCAGGAGGTAGCGCTTTTGAAAATAATCAGGTCATGAGGTAAGGGCCCCACATGGTAGTATTGGTGTTCATATAAGAAGAGATACCATAGAACAACCTTTCTCTCTCTTTCCCACCTTGCGAGGAAACAGAAAGAGGGTGGATATCTGCAAGCCAAGAAGTGTAGCCTAACTAAAAACCAGACATTCTGACTCCCTGGTCTCAGAATCCTTGCTTCCAAAACTGTCAGAAAAGAAATATCCACTGGTTAAGTCATCCAGTCTATGGTGCTCTTTGAAGCAACTGAGTCAGAAAGATCTTCAAAAAAGATAAGTAGCATAAATATAGCACATGACAAATCCATCTCAACCTGTCTTAATACTTGGAAGATATATTAAGCAGATAGAATATTTTAGGGAGGGCTCGGGAGATGGTTTGGTGGTAAGGCATCTGATGCACAAGCTAAAGGTCTTAGATTCAACTCCTCAGAACCCATGAAAAGTTAGATGTGGTAGTGCACATCTTTAGTTTCTGTGCTCTTACATCAAGATGGGAAACAAAGAAAGGAAATTCCCTGGGCCAGCTAGCCAGGTGTATATGGGGAGGCAACAAAGAAAGAAAGACACTGATTCAAACATGATGGGAAGTGAAGACTGATGATGAAGATTGGCCTTTGACCTCCACTCATGTGTCATGCACGCACATACCCACATTCATACACAAATCACACACACGCACACAAAGAACATTATAGGCATGCATCAAACTATTATAAACAATTGTATATTCCACAAATATATACAAATAGTACGTGTCAATTAAAACAGAAGTATCATAGCATGAAAATAAGCATGATAGATAACAACATTGTCTATGAAGCAAGTTGTATCTGTGTAACTCAAATAATGGGCAAGCCTTTGCCTCACTGGAGTCTGGGAACGACACCATGTGCCTTTTTAAAATCTGACTTTGTGCTCTCTTTAGCTAATTGGAGGAACAGATTGTTTTCAGGCGGCCTGGCCAACACCTGTCACTATGGCCAATCCATTAGGGCACTTGCACTATGCCCCACTGACTGATTTCACTGCCATTTTAAGGGTGGGCTGTTAGTTCCCAGGAATCAGCCTCATGGACACACAGACTTTCTCAAGCCACTTTTTATCCATGCAGATCCATCTATCTTCTATTTGAAGCACAAAGTATCTTGACTGTTGCACGGTCAAGAGCTGATCTAGTCATACCCAAAGGCATAGAGAACATGGAGTCAGCCCTCCCAGCCACCACTGTAGGAAAGAAAGAGTACCAGGGATAATAATAAAAGCCAAACACAATATTTAATCGTGTCTGTTATGTTCCTGGCACAGTACAAAAATAAATAAATAACCTTCTAACTGGGATAGTATTACCATTTTCCAAATAAGGAAACTGAAACGGACAGGCATTAGGTAAATACTTGTATTACATACCATCTCCCACAGATTTAAGCTCTTAAAACAGAAACTAAGCTGGGGTAGGGTGCTGATTAATACACAGAGATCATTTTTCTCTCTGATCTTTCACTCTGCTGCAGTAAAATTGTAAAGACATTTCTTTTGAGTGCCTTCCTAAATGCATTTTCCTTTAAAGCATGCATGATAGGACTGGAGAGACAGCTCAGTAGATAAAAAGTGAGGTCGAGACCGGGGAATTACCAGGAGCTTGTGAACCAATTAGTCTGATTTCCATGGATAGGTGAAGATTAACACCTAAAGAGAGAGAGAGAGAGAAAGATACTTTCTCTATTAGGGTTGCTCTTACACATGTTTCCAGAGAGACACAGGCATGAGAATGTAGGGGGGGAAATACTAGGGTGGCATTTCATAACTAACACACACACACACACACACACACACACACACACACACACACACACATCTCCCCAGTGAAACTGCCAGGCATTCATCAGCCACATTCCAGGAAGATCACACCATTTCTCTATTATCAGAAACTTAGCTGAATATAATTTTCCCAAGGATAAGTGGTCCATTGGGAGAGTTTAATAAATGTCTTCGTGCTGAGAGAATTTAATGGGTATCTTCTTCTGTCTAAAGTGCTTCAGTTGAGGTTCTCTTGAAGGTAAGGTAATGCCAGATATCTGCGAGGGTCCCTTCCAGGTGTCCAGTCCTATTAAGGAGACAGTAGTATTCTAAAGAACTCCTGAATTCTCGCCATCTATTATTCAAATTCACGGAATTTTCTCTGGTTCCGCAGCGTCACTTTCTCTTCTTAAATACATTAAACTATTCACCTCCAAACTTTCTTCCAACCCTTTGGCCCTTCTACTACAGTGCGCTTAGAACAGATGCTACCCAAAGGAATAAAATTCCTATAAATTAATAAGGCTTCTCATGGAAAAATGTCAGGTTCCAACTGCAGTCATAGGGCAATGGACCCAAAGCAATTCCACAAAGTAATGGCACATTTTAAAAAAAATCCTTTGTCAGACATTTGATGAGTATTAAAAAATATCAGATATTATTACAATAAAAATTATATTTCTCAATAGGTTTTATATTAAAATAAAACAATAATCATTTTCTTTTTATAATTAAGTAAGCTTACTAGACATTGTTGCTATTGATATGTACCCAGTAGTACTGGACAAACTCCAATAAGAAATAAAACAGATACGTTTGTTAAATGTATTCAAACATACATATATATGTATGTATGTATATGTATCGTGTGGCCAAATTTGGTTCTGCACAGCAGTGAACAACAGAGAACTATGAAGCGGATCCCAGCTATGTAGATAATGTACTTCAATTTGATTTTAAGGGATGTGAAGAGTGATTCAGTCTAATAAATGTACGACAAATTCTATAAAAGTATCATTAGAAGGGATAAAAATATTAAAATAATTTTACATAAATTATTTCTATGAGTATGTAGGTAACATATTCATGGAAGTGTATCTATGAGATGATATAAGACAGTCTATTTCCATATATCATTTTCATGTCTTACTGATGCTACTGTTGAACACTTCCATAGCCTATCCTCTTTTCAATGTCACTTAGATTATCTAAGTGCAAAGTCAAGCTGCCAACCCATACTGTGTCTGGTAAAAGTCCTCTTTCCTTATTTGCAGATGGTCAGCTTTTCATTGTGTCTTCACATGGAGGCTAATAGGAGACAGGAAACTATTACATCTCTTCTTATAAATGGACTAACCTTATCCACACTCATCTTCAGGACATAATCACCATCTAGACTCCACCTCTACATTCCACCACTTTCAGGGTTAGGTTTTCAGCATATGAAGGACACAGACATCTACTCAATGACATGTATGTGCCTACAATGCTGTTTACTGACTTTCTCTTTCTCAGTAATATATATGGCTTATAAAGATGTAATGATCTTAAAAAATAAAACCTTATTATTTGAAAGTTTGAACATACTGAGGCAGTTAAAATACTATATAAACCCCAGGGACTCACTTTCCAAATTTAAAAATTATGACCTGTTTTTATCTTGTTGCATTGATATACATACATGTGTGTGATTATATATATATATATATATATATATATAATGCCGGGAGCCATTCCCCAGCGGTGGATGGGTCCTACATAGGGTATAAGGAGTCAGCGGGGAAAGAAGTGAGCCAGGCCATGGTGGTCAGGAGAATCTTGCAGCCTGACTGACTAGCAGCCAGAGTGTTTCTTTATTTATACAGAATTTAGTCAGCAGGGATACATTCATGATGTTCCAAAACATAGATCATATCATTTTTGTTTTGGGACATGTGTTTCACTTCCTTTTGCTCATCTTTTAGTCATCATTAATAAACTATGACAGAACAGAATTATCATTTCCAATGATTTTCCCTCAAGTTTTGACATCATTAATAAACAGAGTTATCATTCTTACTCATAAACCCCATAACCCAATTTTTGAGAATCTAGAGGCATATGACAGCCTGTGCTCAGGCTGGTTGTTTTGGTTGCTTCAAGGACATTAGACCAAAACAAAGTCTTCAACCACCTTGGGCATTTTGCCATGTCCCAAGCAATGTATTATTAACTCTTAGTGGTCAGAGTGCCCAGGAAAATTCCTCAGGTAAAGCTGATGCAGTAATTATTCAAATTCTGGCATAATACAATCAATGTTCACATTTGTATCTTTATAGAATTGGTCTATATGTCTAATCCTGGCATTCTGTTGTTCCTTGGTCATATGACATTATAGTGGCTCTACATGAGCTAACTTCTAAGAGAGGGAGGTCCTAACACCTCATATTTTTATCATCTTTCCACTCCACACTTTGCTCATCAATATATCTTTGTGTAGAGCAGTTGTATGCCACATAATTGTCTGAGTGTACAGTGGGAAGAGCCTTGTAATCTCAACTGCGGACAATTCCTCTAGCCCACTGAATCTTGTTGACTTTTTTAATTTTACTTTGTTTTGAATATCTTGATCCAGTGTAAGTACAGGGACAGATGTTTCAAGAATGTCTCATAGCCTCATGAAGAGACCTCTGGCTTCTTGTTTATGTGTTACAACCTCCAAGGCATAAGGAAGACCTTCAAGTAGATAAGGATATCTCCCTCAAAGTGTATTGTGTGGGGTGGGGGGGAATAGTATGTTCAGCACTTTCCTGGGTAAGCTTAGAAGCAGCATTCCTGGGAGAAGGCATAAATGATTCATAAGGAATTTTCCATCAATCCAATGTCCTCAAGTTGTACAAATATTAAAAGTGTCCCAAGTAGGTAACAGGTGGACATGAAAACCAAAGGTGGCATGGCAGCCATCATGTGGCTCAGCTCTGCTGGATCTTTGTCAAGCAGCTGTGCTGGCTTTATGACTTCTGCCACTCCATTCAGATATGGATGTGCCATCATATATATACATATACATATATACATATATATGTGTATATATATATTGCATACACTATTTTAAAGCACAGCTCAAGTAACAAATACTATAAATTATTTTATGTCACCTACACATACCATTGTTTATCTCTGTAAAGAGGAACTGTGTAAAAATGTGTCATTGTAATGATAACTACCTAAATAAAATTAAAATACCTTAATGTAATTAATAAGTATTTCTAAATTCATTCTTAATAATACTAGTTTTAATAATACTTTGCTTGAATCAAGATTCAAATACAGGTCTTTCACTTGTTTGGTTAGAGTTACCCAAAGGTATTTTGTATTATTTGTGGCTATTGTAAAGGGTGATGTTTCTCTGATTTCTTTCTCGGCCCATTTTATCATTTGTATATAGGAGGGCTACTGATTTTTTTTAATTAATCTTGTATCATGCCACCTTACTGAAGGTGTTTATCAGCTGTAGGAATTCCCTGATAGAATTTTTGGGGTCGCTTATGTATACTATTATATCATCTGCAAAAAGCAAAAGTTTGACTTCTTCCTTTCCAGTTTGCATCCCCTTCATCTTTTTTTGTTGTCTTATTGCTCCAGCTGGAACTTCAAGTACTGAATAGATAATGGGGAGAGTGGACAGCCTTGTCTTGTTCCTGATTTTAGTGGAATCACTTTGAGTTTCTCTCCATTTACTTTGATGTTGGCTGTCAGCTTGCTGTAAATTGCCTTAATTATGTTTAGACACGTTCCTTGTATTCCTGATCTCTCCAAGACCTTTATCATAAAGGGGTGTTGGATTTTGTCAAAGGATTTTTCAGCATCTATGTAAAATGAATTTTTAAAAATTTAATTAAGAAAAGATTCAAATACAGTATCACCATCAATAATAAAAGATAAACAAAGCAATCTCCGTGATAATGAGCTTCAGTTATTGTTACTATGAGGGAAGGAAGGAACATAATGAGTAGAAATGTTAAGGATTTAGTTTTACACAGGAATGTATAAAATATAAAACCTGAGGCTGGGGAGATAGCTCAGTGGATAAAGTCCTTGCTATATAAGTGTGAGCTTTGAGTTCAGAATCGAAGTAGCCATTTAAATGCCCGGGCACTGTGGCACACATTTGTACCCACAGGGTTAAGCAGGTGGAGACAGGAGGATGGCAGGGACTTGTTGAACAACCAGTCAAGCCCAAATGGTAAGTTTCAGGTTAAGTAAGAGACAGAGATCCCGTATCAAAAAAAAAAAATTAGTGAGGAATCAATGGAGTAAGAAAGCTGTTGAGTAAGAACATTTGTTCTCTGCACTAGTGAGGACATCTGTGCAACAGACACACGTGCACACACAGACACACACGCACACACACACACGTGCACACACACACACACACACACACACACACACTACAAAAGTCATCTTGAAACTTATTATGCATAAAAGACAAGCGTGGGAGTGATGGTAATACAGAAGCCCAGGATCGTAGGAGAAACACACGAGTCTTTCATAGTAGTTATTGGCTTACCAGCTCAGGACCAGTCCCTGCAGAGGCAGGTTACTGATCAACCCCTTAAAGGGAACAGAGTGTGTGCTTAGGCACAGACTGAAGACAGACACAAAGGCAGTCTATAAATCTGCTGGTTCTGAACATTTTTCTGACAAGCTCCGGCCCTCTCAACATGGTACTATATAAGCTCCTTTACCTTCTGTACATGGGAAAGGCATTACACAGGTCCTCACATTCAGCCCAAAGCAACCCTGCTGACTCAGGTTCCCAAGGACGGGTGGCATGAATAGTCAGGCCAGTTTCAAATTCAATTTGTTAATCACATTGAAATTGAATTTTCCTTTTTGGTAAGTTCAGTTATAAACTATGAGTTTTGTATACAGCTTGAAATAGCACTCTAATCTCATTTATGGCACAAATTCTCCTATTAGTTTGGCATCATTTACTGAAAGAAAACTCACCATCCCTTTGCATTGTCTTAGCATTCTTGTCAAATTATTGATTAGTCATAAATTAAAGTGTATATCTCCTGTCTGTAATTATTCATATACATGTTCTTTAATTAACCCCACTCTGAAAAACAAGAGATTCTGGTAGGAATTCTACTGAATCTGTAAGACAGATTGCAGACTATTTTCACTTTAATCATGTCTTATTATTCATAAAGATGAACATTATGTTTATTTGTCCCTTTAAATTTCTTTCATCAATGGTTTGCAATACATTTTAGAAAATGTTTATACTTATTTTAACTCATTTGTAAATGTTTCATTGCTACAATAAAAAGAATTAACCATATTTTCACATTGTTTATTGTCAGTATACTGCAATAAATTGATTTTATGTATTTTCTATTTTCTATATTTTATACCTTTTATATCTTGTATAGCTTATATCTTGAATGCTTGTTAAGAGATACAAATATTTTAATAGTTTTCTTATTTTCTATGAATAAATTTATATTATCTGTGAGAAGAGTTCTATTTTTTTAATAATATATTTATTCTTATTTTATGTTCGTTGATGTTTTGCCTGCATGTATGTCTGTGTAAGGGGGTCAGATCTTGGAGTTACAGACTGTTGTTAGCTGCCACATGGGTGCTGGGAATTGAACTGGGGTCATCTGGAAGAGCAGTTGGTGCTCTTAACCACTGAGCCATCTCTCCTGCCAGAGAAACGGTTCTTTCATTTCTTGTTTTTAAAGTCTTATGTGAGAATTTGGTGTGTTGATACACACAATCCCAGGACTTGGGAGACTAAACCAGAAGGACTGTAAATTCAAGGCTAGTCTGGATTACAACAAGACCTTTCAAAAAGCAGTACAATGAAAAATTTTTTAAAAAATAACAAATGGTTTGATTCATTTCTTTCATTATTGAACTTTCAAAAT
>CABHPQ010148642.1:30906-45061 GCA_902168405.1 Peromyscus aztecus | reverse complement strand
CTCTCTCTCTCTCTCTCTCTCTCTCTCTCTCTCTCTCTCTCTCTCTCTCTCTCTGTACGTGTGCACACACACACATCTGGAAAGCAGCACTTCACCTTCCCACAGATGTTCCTTATGCTCAGGAAGTCCTCTGTTAGCAAATGTGACTGGTGTAACGAATGCATTTTGCATGCTGTAATGGAATTGAAATTGTGCTGTGAGGCAAGCAAAGCAATTCATCTATATTTGCCTTAGCTTTCTTATCTGTCATCTGAAGGAGAAATACTGTACAGAGTAGCTTTTTAAAAAGGACGTCATTCAAAATACAAAATAATGTATTGTAAGTTGTATGAGCCTTACAACCATGTTGGACTGAACACTGTTGGTTTGTCCCTCAGTCACACTGCGAGCTGGGCAGTATGCTTCTGGGCCTCTCACCGTTCGCTGCCTTTGTGATGCTTCCATATCTGTCATTTTAAATATTCAGTGACCAGTTCATTTCTCCTTTTAGACTTTGTTCAAAGGGACAGGAAATGGCATGTAGCAGTAGGTCACTACCATATGTTCTCATTTAAGTGGAAAAACGTGTGATGCCAGCTCTCCTTCCCTAGGTCCAAGCATTGTTGAGTCAAACTGTTGATCATGGTGGTTATGGAATTTTTGGACATGACATGATAATATGTAGTTACCTTTTAACGCCTGTATTTTCATGCACTCTTGTTGATCTTGTTTAATATAGAAAAGCAGAAAGCTCATTGTGATGAAGACTGTGGATTTTGAAGTCAGGCTTCTTGAGAAAACCAAGGCTCTAGAAACCGTTAGTTGTACAAGGTTGCTCAGTATTAGTAACGTGCAAAGATGTTATTAGGAAGTAGAATGAGGATGTTTAGGAAGTTAGAAGAAACTGGCCACTGGAGGGCAGGGTACACAGGGGAGGGGACAACTGAAAACAAAACATAATGACACAAATGTATGAAAATGTTGTAACAAAGACTCACTATTTTGTGTGGTATCCTAAAAATCAATGAAACCCAAACAAGCTTAATAGGAACTATTTGAACCCAAGTGTGACAGACATAGCCCCCCACTTAAGCCCTTTTAAAAATTTTCTACTGTATTTTTCTATTTGTTCTACCATCACAGAGAGGGAGAGGTTTAACCATATCATCATAAATCTGCTGTATTTTAGGCAAAATAAAATTCTCAACGTTGAAAACCATAGAAGCATATTTGTGATAGGTGAAGAAGCTATGTAATACAATTTTTGTGTTTTGGTTACACTAGGCTTAATTTTAAATTGAAGCCTAGAGGACTTGTAGAATCAGAAAGACAAAAAGAAAGCTTGTTTTTGCTAAGATGTCATTGTTTATCATCGAGTATAAGAACTAGAGGAAGCAGCTAGAAAGCTTAGAGGAATAAAAATAATAACTGTTCCGCTGCCCTGGAAATAGAAGGGAATGATGAAGTGTGCACCTGCCGGCTCAGCCATCAGGGGTTTCAGTAATTGACCAGACGTTTAATTCAATGAAAAAAGAAAGGGAATGAGACACTGCTTTGCGTGTATCTGCAGACAGCTTCCACCATTGACTTGATGCAATGACAACTGGCCATGCTAATTTCCACTGATAATTGATCTGAAATTATTTCATTAGCATACACATCATCACTCCACCTGAATACACTTAAGACTGTTCTCCAAATGCAAGCCTACTGTACCCACATAGAATTTCATTTATTGGTTTAGGAAAACAGTTTGTATGTACACACATTTTAACCAGGAGAAATAAAGGTTAATGATATATAAATCCATGGGATAGTGTTTGCCCTGCATCTGTGAGGCCTTGGGTTTGAATGCTCAAAATATTAAAAAACACATAAATTATTAGAGACAAGCTTTTCACTCAGAAGAACAAAGTCAGTATTCTTTCCACCTCTAAGCCCTCTGATTCCTCATCCCAGGATAGGCTGGAGATAGAAATACTGGTAAGTGAAGTCAGCCCAAGCTCCTAAGCTGTGAAGAACGGCAGTTCCCAGAGACTCTTCTGTATTGTAAATACACCTTGTTCTTTTAGCTTTATCTTGTCCAAGTTCTTTGCAGAAGGATGCCATAATTCCTCAATATGTGTCACATTTTGGACCAATTGTCAGGATTGTAGACCAATATGTCTTTATTCCTTTGATGACTGTCTGTGATGGGTTCTCCTGATAGGGAAGTCAGATTCAAGTCTATGAGTAGAGTCTAAAAGCATTAGAGGAAAACTTGAGAAAACAACTCTGTCGTATTTCTTAAGTATTAGTGCGGTTTTTCTGCTCATTAGTGTCGAGCTGATTTCATTTCCAGCCAACCCCCATAGGTACTGTACTATTCCTCACTTTCTTTCTTTTTTTAAGGTGGCTTACACAGAAGCACTGGTGTCTTCCCCATGGTTGTAATCGCCACCAAGGCCTCTCAGGCCTCAAAGAGTGCAGAAGCAAATGTTCTTGTTATTTTAACTGAAACCTCTGGCTGTAAGGACCAGGGTTCTGTAGAGCCTTGATGAAGAATGGCCACAATAACAAGAGCACATGAGCCTTCCCATTGCTTCTGAGTAACACACTTCAGTGGTTGGGGCATCTAGACCATTCTCTTTTGCTTGCTTCTATTTGCTACTTGAGAGAAGTTTGGTCTCAGCAGGGCTCCTGGTCAGCATGATTAATGGAGCTGGCTGATGCCCTGGGAATGGAGCTTAACTCTCGTTGGCTTTACTATAAGCTGTTTTTATTGGTCTGGCCGGTTCTTTTCATGAAGACAGCTAGTTGGAACAAAGTCCTTTGCCTCAAAGTATCTTACTAAGTAGGTAATCTTACTATAGATGAAGGAGAGATTATTTCACAGGGTTTATAGTGAAATAACAAGTTAATGTGTTTTAATGATGTCAGTTTCTCCCTTTGGGGGAGTTATCAATCACCAGGTTTGTCAAGTGGCTACTCTCCCAGTCCCTTTCCATGGTGCATTGGTACCAGAAAATCAGTTTCACACAGACACACTCAGCTTCTTCAAGGAAAAATACTTCCCTCTATGAATTGCAGGATTTAACTAGTAGAGGCAGAGTCCTCTTGCAAACTATTATCGACTGGACATTGTGTTTTTTCTAAATTCATGTACTGACATACTTACCACGTATATGAAGGTTCAGGGTTTGCATCTTTGAGGGGAAATTAAGTCATGAGTGTTGGGTCTTCATCTATGGAATTAATGCCCTCCTGGAAGGTCTCTAGAGAAACATCTCACTGTCTTTTGTCTCTGAGGATACAAGGAGAGGAGAGTCCTCGCCAGAGTGCCACCACGCCAGCACTATCTCAGACTTCCAGTCCCAGGACCATGAAAAATAAATTACCCCTGTATATAAGCTTCCCAGTGTGTGGTGGTTTTTAAATAGTAACCCGAGCTAAGATCATAACATTAGGGATTGCCCTGAAATATATGGAATGCAACCTTATTTTAAGTCTTAAACAGTGAAAGAGAAGTATGGACACACTGGTGAGTTACCAGAAGCAGTGGAGAGCCCTGAAGGCTGGCACCGGGAAGGAGATAAACCCTGAGGCACCTTTAATCCTTCAGAGTGAGAGCGTCTGCTGGCAGACCCTCTCTGCTGTAGCTTTTTTTTTTTTGACAGGTGTTTAATTAACTTGGCCTCTGCTTTCATCCTCCTCCTTAAAAAAACACATTCACTTTCCCATTTAGAGGCTGTAACATCAATATAATGGTAAACCTTTGTCCTGGTGTACAGGAAGTGGGTACAGCTCCAGCCAGATTGCCTGAATCTAATTCTGAGATTGCCAGTTGTTGCCTAAGTAATTTGGGGGCAGTTGATTCAAGATCTATGTGCTCCAGGAGCTAACTCTGATGATAGCCCATGTGGGTCTTACGGAGAGAACAATTTGATGTGTGTAAAGCACTTAAAATAACACCTGGCACACAATAAACTCTTCTAAAAGTGCTCGCTATGGTGATGATTAAAAAATACAAAACTGTATAATCTTGTCTGAAGCATTCATCTAGTCATCCAACAGATTTTTAGTGAGAGCACACAGGCTTCTAAGCGTAGAGTATGTCTCACTCCCAACAGGCCACTTATGTGGAGTGAGACTGTAACGTTGCAATGAAAAGGAGGTTAAATTCCTGCTCTAAAACTATTTAAAATACAGAATTTGAATATATGTTTAAACTTGCACTTGGGTGATACTGTCTTGAATATGTGGACACTTTTGCTAAGAGGCAGGATTAGATTTCACTATTCCAGATAGTGCTAGCCTGGTGGTCATGTTCCCAGACCTCAGGACTTACCAGTTGTCTGAGTCACCTTGCTTCCTGAGACGGGATGTTAAGTTCCTTAGCCATTAAAGGAAGGAAGCGACTTCCTAGGGACTCGGGTTGCTAGAAGACCACCACCTGTGTATTTCCGTTTATCTTCTTTGTGTCACACTGTGTGTGGATTGCAGTTACATCAATGCTAATGTCTGTGTGTGTTAAACTCTTGACATCTCTTTTTCTCTATACTAAGATGTATTCACGCCGGGTGGTGGTGGCGCACGCCTTTAATCCCAGCACTCGGGAGGCAGAGGCAGGCGGAACTCTGTGAGTTCGAGGCCAGCCTGGTCTCCCAAGCGAGTTCCAGGAAAGGCGCAAAGCTACACAGAGAAACCCTGTCTCAAAAAACCAAAAAAAAAAAAAAAAAAGATGCATTCACTTAAGCAGCAAAAACTGAGTCCAATGCTAATTCTTTCCAAGTTAAATAGAGTACTTTGTATGGTACTGGGAAGATAAGGAGGTATGAAACTGGAAAAATGGAAATTTTTATATTTGGCGAGGCCAAAATTTTAAAAATATGAATTGGGTCTCGTTTCAGTGCTTCTTGTGTCTGAGCCTCGGCCTGACACATGAATGCCACATGTTCTTGAAGAGCTGAGTCATGATTCATCCTGAATGATCAGAGCTGAGCTATGGTCCTAGGCACTTCCAGAGACTGCCAGAAATGAGGGAGTCTGCTTTATTGGGCAACAGAGAGAAGTCAAGACCAAAGTAGGCAGGAGAACATGGCCAGTCTCATGGTGGCAGCTGTACTGGCTGAGAAGATGGCGTGTGGGAAGCATGTACGTGCTCCCTTTTCTGCTTTATTTACAAAAGCCAAGTGCATTCTTTCTTTGCCACATGGACTCACCTGGAAGAATCAGCTACAGACTGTAGACCTGTCCTCGGAATATTTTTAAATACACCACATAAAAATGTATAAGGTTAAAAATTATGCCAGTTAAAGAGAATGTTTAGCAAAATATTTAAAAGCTTGTACATGTATATATTTCTTAATAGTGCATTTAAATACATTAATTAACCTAAAAAACATTCTTTTGATGTATTTTTGAAAGTAAATATATCTCATAGAAAATAATGGGACTATATTTGGAAGTTAGGCTGGTATTGGTTCCTAATCATAGGATTTAGCATGAAGTCTGTTCCTATATCTCAAAAAACCACAAGTTGCTCATTCATTTCTGTTAGTATTTCACATGTTATTTAATTTTGGAATGATTAGATATACTGTAATGAAGACTGGAACACATAATGGATGTGGCCAGTGGCCTGCTTTATCGGGCTAGTCTATTCTGTGTTTTAGGGAATTTTCTGTCATTGCTCTAATTTCTTAAGAATATACTTAAAGTAAGTTTTAAATTTTGGTAATTTCTGTTTATATATCTATGCTGATATTAAATGTATCTTTTCCTCAGCTCTTTTATAAGTAACCTGTTGGAGGTAATAGGCCTCAAACCTGTAGTGGTTTGTTTTTCCTTCTTCCTCATGGCTCTTGATATCCAGCCTCATTTCTCTTAGTTTATTTTATTTCCAGTTGCTAAATGCCATGATCCCTGTCAGACACAGAAGAAGGCCTGTGGGTTAAGGGTGATTGCTTTTATGTATTAAGGTGCTTGTGGAGGGTCTCATTAGCACACACAGCATGGGGAACTTTTGCAGTTACCATACAAAGTTCAAAAAGACCCACTGCAAAGCTGACTTGACTATTTACGTCTCAGTGTTTTTATTTGGAGCTTTAAAGGATGTTAACAAAAATTCTTGGAACAGGTTAAGTGCCTTATAGCACATGGACTGGGTCACCACCACAGCCTTTGAGATTTACTCAGGCTGCTTCTTCTACTGGGAAGGATACCAGTGTCTTGGACTATTTCCATTCTGTGGCATTCATACACTGACCAGCAATAATGCTATTTAAAAAACAAAGCAATACCATAGCCATTTGGAAGAGACTTATTGCTTTAATATATATTTGTTATATATTTGTTGTAGGGCGTTTTTATTAACACTGTCTTTATTGGGTTCAAACCTTATTATATTTACTGGCTACAAATTTCATACAAATACTATTGTGGGTAAACTAAGGGTGTGTGGGGATTTGAAATTAGGAGTTTCTTTACATTGAATAATACTCCTCAGTTCAGGTTTCCTGTACTCCACATGAGCATGCATTCTTACCTGCATGAATAGTTCTGAGTAGCCTTTAAGTGGCAGTGTCTCGGGTGTGGCTCAGGTTAAGACCAGATGCCAGGACTTGTTAGCACAGCAGCCTCCTTCTTGTTGATGTGTTGGTGCCACAGGAGGCATGCGAGGAACTGCCTCCATGATCCTGCTTGTGAGGATCTCCAGCAGGCATGAGACCAGGAGCTCCAGACAGGAAGAGGCAACTGTAGTTCTCGGGGACTGAGAGAGTAAATGGATCAGGTCCTTGTTTAATAATTATGGAGAAATAGAGCATTTGTAGTCTTACTATTAATTTCACACTGTCAGTGTATGTGGAATTTGGAAGCCTGGACACATTCCACCATGTGCAATGTAACTATTATAAACAATGGCATCTGTCAGGGTTCATCTTATATAAAAACAGACACTACAAGTATATTTGGGGCATTCTAAAGAACAGAGATCATCATTAACACTCTGACTCACTTCCATTACCACCGTCTCTATTTTCCTTTGATTCCTAACACAAAATTATAATCTGCCTCTGGAAGACCCTAGTGCGAGCTTTCATTTTTCATGGCTATCTCTAAAGCCAGAATATGAAAAAGATTATCTTTCACTGAATATAAGGTATATTTTGGAGTACTTTCTATTTCCACAAATAAGTAGACATCTGCATTTTTCCTGTTATTGTGGCAACATGCAAACTAGGTGCTATTTCTACTTTATAAATGCTAAACATGAGATCAAGAGACCTGGAGTAACTTCCAAAGTTCTTTCAGCAGACTCACATAGTGAACAGCAGGTCTATCTCCTAAGAATCCATTATGAGTTAAACTCTGAAGTCCATGTTCTTTTTTCGATGATTGAACTTTTGTCTTTTATTTTATGGCAAATATTTCACAGGCACTTACAGTTTCTTAAGTGAGGATTTTGTGCCCTTGAGTTAAAGGCCCAGGAAAAGCTGTAAATAGACCTTGTGAAAGAAATTGCTCTTTTAGCAACAACAACAAAAATCTTATGAGAGAAGTCATGCTAATGAGAAACAGTGTACAGTGTAGCTGCCTAGGAAAGTGCCAACCCAACTTCTGGCAGCGCGTCTGAGAATATAGCTTCTGCTTGTCCCACTTAAGCTCTGGATGCATATGTAGTCATTTCTCTCTATAACTCTCTATGGACAAAGCTTGCAATATCAGTTCTGAAAAGAGACAAGTGGCTCCCAGTGAAATGGAGCTGAGGAAGCTACTGCCTAAAATACAAACTCTTCTTAAAAAGCCTGTTTCCTTGCTGAGCCTGCCAATTTCCATAATTAGTCAGAGGCAATTAAGTATCTTAATTAGTTTGATCTTTATGGAATTTCCAGCATATTTCTATTTTGTAATCAGTACTGAATTTGAGTATATGACTAATATCTCTTATAAGAGCCTACATTAGCATATATCAAAATAGTTTCCTGGAGCTGTTTTAGGGACATAATCTCCACATACATTTCAAGGAATCTCAGTGTTACACATTATTACTTACTTGCAATAAATGTCTTTTGTCTGCATACAACATGGAATTAAGCAGAATATAATGGTTTTTCTGTACTTTTTGGTTCATACTCAGTCACAAGCATCTAGAATAGATACATTTAGAAACACTTCATGCCATGAGTATTTATGTTAGTGATACTTTATATTTTTATATAGAATAATTGCTAACATAAATGTATGTGTAATAAAGCAAGACACCAATTTAAGTGAACATTGCCAATCTATGTATGATTCAGTAGTCAAGCCACAGTTCAGATTATGGTTGATTTGATTAGTGAATTGCTGGCTTACAGATTTCCATTTATGTAAGTACTTGAAGGAATCCAAACTGTTTGAACAGCCCAAGATTTCCTGTTTTCTCTTGCATTTCTCTCTCTGCTTCTGAATTCATTGGCTATGTCTGTAATACCAGCTTTCTTATTTTCTTATTTGTAAGTCATTTCTTGAAATTTTACCTGTAGTAGATTCAAATGAGCTCACCATCTGTACCTCCCACACCAGAGATGCCTTCTCTGAGGAACATGCTTGATTTTATTTATTTTCTTAATCCAATTTTGTTTGCCTCATGTTCTCCTTTCTAATTCTCTCTCACATCCCCCACAAAACCATTGCCTCCCACACCCCTTTTCAATTGATAAGCGAATGGGTGTGTTCTTGACTCCAAACTGTCTACATCAGCAGTGTTTCCCAGCTTCCTTGAATTTGAGGCATGTCAGAGGGTTGGGGATCTGGCTTAGTGGCAGCCTGGCTTCTCAAATTGAATCCTGTTCCAGACTTTGGAGCAGAATCTGACTTCCTTTATTCTAACAGGACAAAGAAAATAGTGAATGGGGGATGTGTACATGGGAGAATTTGGAGGGGGCAGGTGATGTAAGTATATTATAACCTCAAAAAACAAACAAACAAACAAACAAACAAACAAACAAACAAACAAACAGTGATAAATGCCTGCCTGGTAGTGGCAGAAACCAAAAACAAACTCTGGTTTCAGTTCCTTGGTGATAGTACTGTTTTTATTATGTCAGGGTTTGTTCCGGGGAGAGGTGGGGGGTTCACTGCACACACAGAATTGATATGACTGAGGATGGGGGAAGGAAGGAAGATTTTTAAGTTTTATGTATGAATTCTATACTCATCCCATGTTCTGGAAAGGGAGAGAAATTTTAAGATTTTCTTTTTTTAATGCTCTTTTAAAAATATTGTATGCCTATTTCTTTTTATTGAAGTCAGATATGACTGTATGCTGAAATGTTTATTCTTAAGGTTTTTCAAGCCCAAATTTTTGTTCAATACTTGTTTTATATGTAAGCAACATTTGAGCATATCTAAAGTGACAGATTAGCTACAAAATTTATAGCTATTGGTTTTAGCTATAAGAGGTAATCAGAAGTGTGAATGCAATGATAAGAAGCCCTTAGGGCACTTTTTCTTCTGTTAGCTTTTATCATGCTGTTGAAAAGAGTTAGGTGCAGATATTTTGTTATCGTTTGTGGCATAAAACTAGTTTAAGTAATGAGGGTATTTGTTTAGGATTATATAAAACACCTGCATTTGTTTCAGTGTCCACTTCCAAAATTGGAAAGTTCAATTGGATGTTTCCGGGCAGCCCAATGTTCTGTTATGTCTATTGATCGTCTGACTGTGGACTCGATGCTATGCTTGCAGCTACTTGCTGGAATGCGGAGCTTGTGCATCAAGCCATGACCAAATGTAACAGTGGAGCGTTAGCTTCTCCACGTCTTCTTTGCAAACCATCCCATAGTTGGATATTTACCCATTTATAAAATGTTTATTGAGAAGTTATGATGTGCCAGCCATTAGAGCCATGAGAATGTAATAATGAGTAAGACAGATGAAATGTCCATTCACAGATCTTGTATCCTATTAAACAAACATAAATAAAAAAAAGGAGAGTAGTGAAAAATGTAGCATACACATGAAATTTGGTTCAGAGAATGCATAGGAAAAAGATGCCTTTACCCCCTGGAAATCCTCATCAAGATGATGTTTTATCTATGTTCGATTGTGAACCTAGCCTTTAATGGCTGAGCCATCTCTCCAGCCTGATGGTGCTATACCTAAATCTAACTGTTAAGGGGAAATTGGGCTCAGTGATCTTAAGACATCATATTATGAGGATCTAAATGTATATGCAAATTGTTTACTAGCAGCAAGTATAGTATGATAATAAGGACATCAGGTAATGTATACTTCCAATTACGCATAAATAGGTCTATATATAGTGATAATACATAAGATAATATGGTAAAATGGAATAACAGCATAAGAACACAGAAATAATGGTATAATATCTGGTGTTTATAGAAACTACCCCTTTTCCTTTTTACTGTAGCATCAATTAAGCATCATAGTATTCCCTATTTTAACATACTCAATTTATTTTGTAGAATCCCATTTTTGCAATGGTGGAAAATTATACAAACTTTAATATACATTAACCTAAAACCTTAATGTTGTAGAATATTATTTTAAGGTGTTTTGTTTTGTTTATGCTCTAGAACATTTGTTTAATGATGCAAACATGTGTTTGATTAAATAAAATTCACCTGTGGTCAGGAGACTGTGTCAGCAACTAGCTGACAGGAAGTGGTAGGGAGGAGCCAGGTGGAGAAGGGTTTATAAGGAGGGGTGAGGAGAAGCATGGGGGCTTTTTGGAGGACCCAAGCAAGGAGAGGAGGTGAGCTACTTGCTATTCAGCCTCTCTGAGGAGTAGAATTCCACCTTAACCTTTGGATCTTGAGTTCTTTAGAGGGACAGAGATTTTGTTAAGTTCCCTTTGTAGCTTTAAAAGAGTCAGTGCCTGAGAGAAAAGAATTGCCTCAGGCTTTGGCTCTTGCAGCCTAGTGGTAGAGTTGCAGTTGCTGATTCGGATAGCCATGGCTTAAAAGGAGGTAACAATTTAAAAAAAGGACAATACCCTAATTAATAAATGAAGCACATATTCCACATCTAGCTCTGGGGTGTTCTTCCTGATGAGCCTTTTCACTTCCGGGTCTGTATAAGTTATTGTTGTTATATTGTAAGTTATAGGTTGTATGACGTTAGCCGTTTATCCACTTTTTATTGGTTTCCCACACTTTGGGGATGTAAGTTTTCAAAATCTCCTCAGGGATCCTCTGGATTTCGTTGGAACCTGTTGGAAGAACTTCCTATCAGCTCTCATTTTATTAACTGGGTCTTCATTGTTGTTTTATTTTGGCCTGGGTCTTTCTCAAGTCCCAAGCCTCTGACTTGAATCTGCGCAGGCATTTTTCTCTTAATGAGCTAATTCCACCCCTGTCTTGATTCGTTCTCATCATGTATGGCTTTGAGAAGCTGTTGCTTCTCTGAAGTCCTGTGGTGCATCCATGCCACTTAGCAGGCATCTCACCCATTTTTTAACGTGAGCTTTGGATCCAGCCTCTCCTCTCAGGACTGCCTTGCCTGTGTCCCTGAAGTTCTGGTAAGTTATGCTCTCATTGGCAGTTGATTCCAACAAGTTTTGAGTTTTCTCCCCTCCCCCCTTATTAATGTACTCTTCCCTCTTCATCTCTCCTGACTATGAGAGCTGTGGTTCCAAGGTTTGAAAAGCTGCTCTTTGCAGGACAGTTTGATTTTCAACCTCTGGCCTTTCAATTTTTAGATGGCTTTACTACCTTAGTGTGTTTCTTGAAAACAACAGATAATTGGATCTTGTTTTTCTTTTTTCTTCAATCATCTAGTCATTTCATCCATGACTTTTAATTGAGTTAATGACATTTCATCTAGAGTTATTAGTGAGAAGGCTTTGGTATTTCTTAGGATTTTATTTGTTGTTACTCTAGTTGATTACAATTTTGATAAACTTTTTCTTCCTCTCCTCTTATTACTGGGGGTTGCTGGCTTGCTGTGCAGCATGTGACTGAGAACTTCCTAGTTCTCCTCTGTTTATTCCCCTCATGAAATCACCTTTGGTCATGATGTACGTTTACATGTACATTTAAAACACACTTTGCTCCTTATTACATGACACTGTTTGGGGAGTTTTCCTTTACATTTCTTGGTCTGTTTTCTATGTTTATGGCACAATACCTCAAATTTGGTAGTTATAATGAAAAGACACTCATATGGATTACGACTCTGATGTCTGGAAGGTCTAAGGACCTCATGCTAGTGTCTGATTGAGTGTCTTGCCATGTCGTTTAATGGTGGAAGAAGGTTTGAGTGCAGGAGAGTGCAGATGTGGCAGTGAGCAAGCGGGGGCTACCATGCTCTCAGCTCACTCTTACGGGACCTGATCCATGCTTCTGACAAGACTTTGTCTACTCAGGTGGACCAGTGTCATGATCTACCCTTACTGTCTTAGTTCCCCGTCCTCCACCTTCCTGTGTAGTTTAATACAGGATGCGAACTTTGCAGTGACTGGCCTAAGATGTGTTCCTTCCTCTTCTACTTTGCAAGATTTTGGAAAGACTTAGTGCTTATTCTTATGGTGTTTGGGTAAAATTCAGGGGAAAGCCATTTGGATCTAGGCTTTCCTTTTCAGGGAGGTTTAATTGCTGTTCCAGTCTCTTTATTTATTATAGATTTTATTCAGATTGTTGATTTTTTTCTTTTGATGGTTTCAATAATCCATGTATTTTTATGGGTTTTCTATTTTATCCAAGTAATCTATATAGTTTAACTTTTTGTTTGTTTGTTTCCATGGCCAGAGTTTCCTGGACCATGTGCCTTCTACAATAGTTATTTTACTAGAGTTAACAGGGTTTGGTTAGTAGCTCTGCATATGTTAATCTCATGTAATCTTAAAACCTCAAAGTCTCACTGTGTATTCCAGGCTGGACTAAAACTCAGTGTGTAGGCCAGGTTGACATTGAATTAGTGCACTCTTCCTGTCTTGACTTCTCAAGTGCTGGGATTATAAACGTGATATACCAGAGATGGTTTAGTATATTTTTTTAAATTCTAAATTAAGGAAGTTTTCTTTCTACTGCTTAATAAAATAAGATGTTAAATATGGTAGCATTTTCAAACAAGTTCTATGTTGGGTCTCAGTCATGTCTGTGTTATTCAGTTTACCCTGAACTGACACATAGCTGTTGAGGACAGGTGGAGTAGGTAACTACTTCATAAGGGGATAGAGGGATCTTTTCTTCCTTTGTTTTCCACAGTCCTGGGAGATAGAGCCTAAGCCATCATCATGCCCATTAAGTACTCAGCCTACTGTGGAAGTATATCACAGAACAAGATCTTTGGTTGAATGTAGCCCAGGCAGGTTGAGGAGTGCTGGCTTCGTCTAGAGTTAAACCTTTTTCTTGACTGTGTTGACCTACGTGCTGGAGGAGTCAGAAGGTAAAGTATGACAGCAGCAATGTACTCTGTAGTCAATCCTAAACCGGCTGAACAGGGCTTGACATGCATGTCCTGAGGACTCTCAGATCCAGCGTTGCTTTCTTCTGATTTCCCACTTCATGTCTCAAACATATGAAAGTACTTTTCATTTAGTAGCATTCCTTATTTACTTTACTATAATGTAAAGGTTCTTTATGATAAAAAAATTATTAAGTACCTAGTATATGCTTCATATTCTAGCAAGAACTCATTTATGGCTGGTTTGTTGGCTTTTTCTTCTTTATTACAATGTCTATGGCTCTGTAAGAAACACTCCTTTAATGTATGTGTACCTCCCCAGCCTTTAATATTTCTCTGTGACCATTTATTGCACAAGTATTGATTTCAAAATATCTTTCTGATTCTCCCTTGGCAATTTGAGTTTGTGTACCTGTGCCAAGAAAGGATTTTATTTGTTTCCATGCACATACTTTATGGGGCTGTGTGCTTTTTCCAATAATTGTTTTACTAGAGTCAATAGGAGGCTGGTTAATAGTTTTTCATACAGTAATAGAATTTTTTGAAGCAGGAAGAATGTAATCATGAAATTTAAAAATAAGCAAACAAGGGCCAAAAGACTTAGGCTGTGTATTTCCTGTAAGTACTCTGAATTTTGAAATTCAGAGGTCCATTTCTGCATCTTGTGAAAGAGTAGTTGCAAAGATAAAACAAACCATAATGACTGCAGGCTTTGGTTCTAAGTGATAGACCTCTGTGTGTATGCCTGTGTGTGTGTGTGTGTGTGTGTGTGTGTGTGTGT
>CABHPQ010148642.1:4705-22948 GCA_902168405.1 Peromyscus aztecus | reverse complement strand
ACAGCCGCTCAGACCCAAGCAAGTAAACACAGAGACTTATATTGCTTTCAAACTGTATGGCCGTGGCAGGCTTCTTGCTAACTGTCCTTATATCTTAAATTAATCCATTTCTATAACTCTATACCTTGCCACGTGGCTCGTGGCTTACTGGCATCTTTACATGCTGCTTGTCCTGGCAGCAGCTAGCTGTGTCTCCTTCCACCTTCCTGTTCTTTTCTTCTCTCTGTTAGTCCCGCCGATACTTCCTGCCTAGCCATTGGCCAATCAGTGTTTTATTTATTGACCAATCAGAGCAACATATTTGCCATACAGAACATCCCACAGCAGTAGATCTTGGATATTAACTCAAATATTCATGGCCAGGTCCAATGTGTACTTGATGGGTACTGTGAGTAAGAGATAAATACCTTTGTGTGCATATGTTGTTACATTATTTGAGGAACATTACAAAATGAAGCCTAAGACAGGCATTGGAGATATGCATTCCTTGATAAGATAAGGTGACATGCAAGATCCTTCTTGGTGATGGCTTTGGAGTTACATGATTCCAGTTACTGGTCTTCTGATACTGTATGTTGATCCAAGGTTCACCAGTGTTCATATGTTCATGTAATTTTCAGCATGAAGACTTAGCAATATTGGTTGAAACATCAGCAAGCCACCAAGGTCTTGGGAACAGTGTGATGTTTGATCATCTTTATTAGCACAGACCAATAATTTGTCCTGAAAACCATTACATTTGGATATGTGGTTCATGAGCCAATAAGATATGTCTGAGGCACAGAAGGCTGGCAATAATGAAGATAGCTTGAGTTGCTGACTTAGTCTATGTAAAAAAAGACAGGAAGACATGCTGTGCGGAGTATAGATATAGTTTATGATGTGACTGGATTGAGCCCTGGCAATGGGAAACAGTAAAGCAGTAAGTTAGAGATAAGACTGAATGGTAAGATATTATCTACTGACACTCAGCTTTGAATGGGCCTGCTGCAATTATCTGTCTGTCTATCTGTCTATCTATCTATCTATCTATCTATCTATCTATCTATCTATCTATCTTCTATCTATCTTCTATCTATCTATCTATCTATCTATCTATCTATCTATCTATCTATCTATCTATCTATCTATCTATCTGCCTGCCTATCTATCTATCTATCTATCTATCTATCTATCTATCTATCTATCTATCTATCTATCTATCTATCTATCTGGTTTTTCCCATAGTAGAATGAGTTGAATGGTGTTCCATCACAAAGCATGCCTGCCTCTCAACCAGCAACTGTAGTCTTATTTGAAAAAAGACAGCATGCAGATATATTTAAAAGGTCTCATGTGAAAAATAGTTACCTGCTAGTAAATGCCTGGGGCCACCCTAAGCTGGAAGAGAGAAGGACTGATTTTTCGTAAGGGTCTTTGGAAGAAGTACAGCCATGTTTCTACACTGGGTTTTTGTCTCTAGCCTGAGGCTGAGAATGAATTTCTTTGGACATTGACCCTGGTAGTTACAGCAACCTTAGGGAATTAACATACATGGAACAGGACAGAAACAGCCCAAATGTTGCAGCATTATGATTATGGAATCACTTCTGGGCAGGGGCCTATGAACCCCTAGCTTTTAAAGAGAACTGCCTCATGAGGTTGGAGAGATGGCTCAGGAGTTAAGAGCATGCATTGCTCTTGGAGAGGAATGGAGTTTGATTCCTAGCACCTGGGACAGGTGGTTGCAAGTCCCTCAGGAACCTGTACTCATATGCCCTTATGTACATATATATAATAATCATAAGCAAATAAAAATTTCCAAGATAATTGTCTTTTTTCCTCTGTAATTTAGTAGTGTGTAATTTACTGTATTTGCAGGTAGTAAAAATAATGTAATAAAGTTTATTTTCAAGCAGACAAGTGTGGAAAGAATTCTAGTACCTTAGAAAAATTTAATAAGAAATTCAATGATTGTTTAAGGACTGGATTTTATTCTAAAGAAATCAATATCCCCCCCTTTTTTTTTCTCCTAAGTGTACCCTGGCCATCTTGTGCCCTCTGTCACCATGTATTAGTCCAAAGGCCTCACCAGATACGGTCCTCTGAATTTAAATTTCCACTGCTCTAGAACCTAAGAACTAAATAAACCTAAATTAAAATTTCTCACTTTGTGGTGCTCTGTTATGATAGCATGAAATGGGGTAAGACACTATGTAGCCTTCAGTTTCTTACTCTATAAAATGGAGACAATTATTCTTCCATTTTTAATCACCTTACTCATAGGACTTAAGTGAGATAATAAAAGATATTAATTGCTATTTTTCTTGTCATTTTGAAATTATAACCAAGAGACCAAGTACTCTTAGATATGATTAATAATTGTCACCACTAAGATTGTGTGATCTCTTTGGGGATGAATATATTACCATCTTATGAGCGAAGATTTTCCTTCATATCATATATCGACTGATTGGATGAGAGCAATTATTTTTATAATGGCAACGAGCTGGGACTTTAGTCTAGTCCTGAACCTTTCCATGGGCTTTGCTTTTTAATGGTAGAAAATTAAAAAAATAAAACAGCCATTTGACCTGAGGATGCTGCTGCTCTTCTTTTAGACAATGAAGAAGATGACTTTAGTCTGGAGAGGAATGGATGGTCAGTTTGGTTGCTAAAAAAGCTACTTATAGAATTAGTCAGGAGAAAAACACACATTCCTCAGCAGAGTCCAAGAGTTTGTCCTAACTTTGTTGATGATTCTTCCTTGCTAAGAGTTGAAACCATTAAATCTATATTAATTAGTCAAAAACACTAATACAATTTCTAGAATAACTTGAGTGCATTGATAGATAAACAGGGTCTGTGAAAAACGGATGTCAGTTTCTCAAGAACCCCCAAATAAACTTATTGGACGAAGCTATTGAGAATGTGCCAGAAAGGACTGCAAGCAGACTCTGCTGTATTTATAACATCACTAATTACAATGTTCAAACTGTGAATTATGCGAGTGTCCGCTGACAGATGAGAGGACAAAGTGTGGCATGTATATGTGTCAAGTATCCTTTAGTTTTGAGAAGGAAAGAAATTCAGACATATGATACAATGAAGTTGAGCTGTGAAGATATAAGCCCTAAATTGACAGTTGATTTAATAACAATACAGAGTAGGATTCTACAATTCCGCTGTATGAGGTACATAGAGCCAAGATAGTAAACACAAGAAGTGAAATGTTGGTGGTTGCTGGGCTTGGCGGGAATGGAGAATGTGGAGTTAATGTATTAAGGATACAATTTCTTGGTTTCGTAAGTAAAAAGTGTTCAAGAGATGGATGGTGGTGTCATGTTGCACAGGAATATGAATGTCATTGGTTAGGAGCACTGGCTCCTCTTCCAGAGGGCCAAGGTTCGATTCCCAGCACCCACATGGAGGCTCAGAGTCCTAGGGGGTCTGTCCGTCTCTCTTTTGGCCTCTGGGGCACTACATGTACATGATGCACATTCAATCACTCATACGCACAAAATGAAAATCTCAAAGAAAAGAATATGAATATCCTTGATATGAGTTAACTGTATATATAAAATGCCTTATGATAGTAACTATTATGTGATACATATTTTATCTCAATAAAAGTAGAAAAAAATGAAGACTATAAAACCACACAAATATAAATTGCCTTTGTAAAAACTATTTTGAGCACATGCTAAATGAACAAAAGTGATTTTCTTTCTCAAATCTATTTCAATTATATCTGCTTTAAAACTGAACAGGTGCTGTTCCTGTGAGCTCCTAGATTGTGCCTTTCTTCACTCCCAGTCCTGTCTGACAGCAAAGTTCATCAGTTTGAACTGGCCCTCAGCACAGGTGACCGGTCCTGCTACAGCAGGACCCTAGTAACTGCCTTTGTGATGGCTGCTGATGAGGCCCACAGCTTTCGTCCCAATTCTTAGAACTCCATCTGGCCTCTGTCTCTGATCCGTTACTTCACCATGTGAAGTAGTGCCCAGCACTGAATACCTCTCTGTGCTGTGTGGACTTGGCTTTGTGAGTATTTATACCACTTTTAGAGTTCTTAAAGCTCAGTCATTACTGGTTTCTATGACGGAAGTCTCCCTTCTTCCCACCCCTGCCTTATCTACTGTCAAAGCATTGTCTGTTTCTAAGCCTTCCCATGGTGGGCTCTGTTTACAACACAGTTCCTCACTCTCACAGCCTTCTCAGATTCTCTATCGTGCAGTTTCCCAATCTGCTAGGTAGTTACTTCCTACTCTCCTCCCTGCCATCCCCAGTTCATCTGTGTGTAAGGCCATCATATTTTAATCTCTTCTGTGGAATGGCAGATCTGTCTTCCTCTGAGCTAAAGAACATGTGTAGGAGGAAGGATCAGATTATTGGATTAGAGAGTGGCTCTCTTATAGGATGATCCTTAGGTGAGAGCCCGCATCTGATGTTAACTTAGAGCTGAGTCCCAGGCCTGCCTGGTTGTCCATCACACCAAGCCTAGAGAAAATGTAATTCCTCTCTCATGGCCTACAACATGACTCAAACAAAGAAACAAGCAGATCTCATCAATACTAGCTCTTTCCCACTGGTACTGATTTATACAGGCCACTTCGGTATTCTTGTTCTAGGATCAGGCACTGCCATAGAGATGAAAGGATCAAAACTAGATTTTGAAATATTGAAAGTTAGAAAGTTGCCAGTCTTTTCTAGAGTGCCAAAGTATAAAGCTAGACACTCCTGAAGTATTAGAGATTTTATTCAGTAATGAACTGTTGCAATAGGAAAATGAGCCCAGGTCCAGTCCCACGTGAATCAAACTCAATTTTCCTGTCACGTACTTTTTAGAGGCTGAGGTATACTAAGGAAAAGGCCTCTGCTTCTGTTGATGGCTCATGTGGCCAGGATGATCTGGCTTGTTAAGTGGTGTTTATCATGGGAGACACAGCCTCTCCTGTCCTCTTAACAGAGGCATTGGTACACCTTAGAGCAAGGTGCCCACTGGAAGTTAGACCCGCCCTTCTCACAGGGCCTGGGAGAGAGAAGGAGCAGTGATTTCACTGAAGGTCAGTGCTCATGAATAACTCGCTCTCAGAAGCTTGAGCAAATGGTTTGTAGTGGTGGATTTGCATCTCAAAAAGGCAAAGTGGGGATTTATAAAGGCAAACTGTGTAAAGTAACTCTAAGGTTTAGCATCTAGCTGCCTGTCTTAAGTTCCGAGCTAGAGCAAAGAATTGGGCGATTTCCGACTGGCACATTGAGAGGAGGTGTGCATGTAGTGGAGGGTGTGTCATGTTGGAAAGGTGTCTTTAGGATGACAGAAAGAATGTTGGTATTTGCTCTAGTCTCGGTGCATTTGCAGGGTGAGGGTGTGAGAGAGAAATAGTGTGTGCTGAGGGCTTTTCCACTTTTTAAAGGCCAAAATGAAGATTAGTCATGAAGAGAGCTCAGAGGAGCCTGAATAGGCATGGGAATATCAGCCTAGCTGGGTTTTTTATAACCCTGAGCTCAGAGAGTATGTAGTCAGTGAGAAACACTGAGCTCAAGAGCTGGCATTATCTGTGATCTTCAAAAGTGGTAAAATCAACTTAACAAGACAGTAGGCAAGTCTCCATTATGTGATGCTCTCTCTCAGCTAAACAGGTGACATTTGGTGACTCCAGTACACACATGTATCCACATGCGCACACACAAGTATCAGCCTATTTATTTGTTCTGACTGCATTTTAAGAGGCCACTTTAATTACGCCAGACCTCTTTATGGCATGGGTCTGAGAGACTGTTCATTTGAACTCACTGTTTCCTGAGATGATCTTATAAACAGAGTTGAATGTAGTTCTAGGAAAATCCTGAAAGGATGTGCATGTATGCATTTAGGAGAAGCCAAACTTGTGTACTGATAAACATAATAGCTCCTGAGGGTCCTTTACTTTGAGTTTAAAGTCAACTGATTTTATTGGTTTGATACAAGTAATTTTGCTATCCTCACCAGGGTACTAGACCAATCTTTAAACTTGTTTGGAATTTAGAATTGTTGAACATTTATATTATCCGCTCACCCTCTTTCTTTCATGACTTTACACATGCCAGGCCGGTGTTCTACCACTGAACTACACCACGAGGCTCTCTCTTTGTACGTATTTGTTTATACATTGTTCTCCCCCTATGGAACTCCATTTTTCTTTTAATTTGTCCACACACTCTGGACATTTATCTGAATTGTTAATTTCATCACACTGTTAACTTTATTCTTTGCAATCCTCCTTTAATCTTTGCTATTTAATTTTGTTGTTTTTATTTTGTTTCTTTTTCTTTATCTGTCCTTATTGTCTTATCAGTAGTGTATTAAACTCTTAAAGTTCTGGGCACTCAGGATATCAGAGATAGTAAAGCCCTAGTTGGGGTATGTATGTTAAAGAGTTCATTCATCTCTCTTCAGAACAGTTCAGTCATCGTGAGAGGCCAAAACACATGAGTCAAACTTAAGTGTCAGCACAAAATGCTTAGAAACTATAACCTAGGATACAGACATTGCAGTAGAAAAAAATCCACAGAAAATACCACTTTTAGAATTTTTTGTGTGATTTGTTGTTTTCCTATACATGGCAATACTACTGAACACTTTGATTGATAATACTTTTTAAAAAAATTTAACCAATGTGTAATGTAAAAATAATTATGGCATGACTTGAAAATTGTAAATGAGATTTTCCCTTAGTGTGCTGTTCTATTCAATTGGAGATATTTAGCCCTGATTTATTCTAGTCACTCGTATTTGTGAGATGAGGAAGTATTTAGCATCATAGCATCACTGATTAGTTTTAATCACAATTAAAGTTTTGCTAACAGAGCCCTAAAATGCCCTTTACAAATCCTGTTATTTATCAGCAAAGAGGCAGAGGTCCAAGCTGCACTCTGCGTCACACTCAAAATAAAGCTGGTGTAAACTGAGATGTGCTGAGTATGAAAAAGTTATAAAACATAAAATACCTCATTAATTGTTTGTCTATTGATTACTTCCTAAAGTCATAATATTTAACTTGTTGTCAAACTTACATTTTACAAAACATTAATGTTGCTACTAGACAACTTGAAATGACATGTGTGACTCTCCTTTTATTTCTGTTTGAAAGCACTAGCTTCAAAGTCTGTTTTTTCAGATGCATTCATAACAGAGCGGTGAAAATGCAGTCATGTAACAGAGCTTCTGATTGCCTACCTCTGGTGCGCTGCCTCTTTCGGAAGTGATTTTTTTCCCTTTTGTTTAACATGTTTATTTTTGCTGGCTGTGCCTTTTCTTAATTTGGAGAAGTTAAAAAAGGAAGCCTAGAAAGGGCTTTTGCTTCTTCTGGGGGAGCATATGAGCAAAGTTTTAACTGGCTCCCTTTCTTTCCACAGTGCGGCCCGTGCCATTGGAAGGTTGAAACCCTGCTCATTTTCTGCCACTGTGCAGTTACTTTTTATTGCTGTGATAAAATACCCTGGCAGAAGCAGTTTAAGAGAGGAAGGGTTTATTTAGGTTCATGGTTCCAGAAAGATAACGGTCTGTCCTAGCAGGGTGGACATGGTGGCGGGAGGCAGAGGCCAGCTGGTCACTTTGTACATTGAGGAAGCATAGAAAGAACCAGAAGTGGACTAGTCTACACAGCCTCAAGGCTTGCCTCTTGTGACTCACTTCCTGAAGATTTGTCAACCTTTCCAGACAGCCAACTCGGGGCTACGTGTTCAAGCATGTGAGCCAAGTGTGTACATTTCACATTCAAAACTCAACCGTCTGCTTTAGAAGTTCTAGGGAGGAGATGGCATTCCATATAATAAATATTTAAATACTAAAAATCTGCTTACAAAAGGTGACTTTCCATTTCATTTTGACAATGCTTATTTCAGTGATGGTCTAACTTTAGATGGACCCACCAATTCACTGTTAGAAAAAAGTTGGACCTGCCCCTCACTTTCCAATTTGACTTTGTCTTGTGAATGAACTGCATAGTCTGGAATGGGGCCTAGGATGTTCCGGGAAAGAACGATTTCTTTGTTCTTCTCTTTGCTAATTCAAGAAAGTTGGAATGAGTAACTCTGCTCTCCATCCAGATGGTCACCAGGGAGCTTGTGGATTTGGGGGAAATGTGAGCACAGTGCAACTTCTCACCTGGTTAGAAACTGTCTGTCACAGAATTGTGTGGCACCCATGGATATGGCAATGTCCTGAAATAACTGAGAAGATGTGTGATTTGAAAAACTAGAATTTCGAGTGGTTGTTAAATTTGCATTTCATAGCAGTTTTGCATTCTAAAATTACTCAGTAATTGTAAAAGCACATAATTAGCTGGAGACTTAATTGCTGTTACTTTCCATGCACAGTGTTAAGCTTAAAGTGTTACGATGCATTATGTTGTACAGTTTTAAAGCCACCTTTATGTAGTTTGGTTGATTGTCATTGGGGTTAGATTTGTCATATATGCAGTGTCATTTGGAAATTATTTATATGTACATCTCTGTTTACTTGTGTCTAAAAACAGAAATCTTTGAAAAGTTAGAAATGCTGGAATAAATTTACTTGTTAATAATATTCTGATTCTACACAACATAATTTTACCTCACATGTAGTAAAGAGATGTTACAGGATTTTCATCTTATAAATACACTATAAGAACAGAGTTCAGTTTTATGTTAGAAAATGGAAATAAAAATTTGACAAGTAGTGCTGACAGTAATGATATCATCGTTAAGGCCGTGTCTGTCCCTGCTTGTGTTTCCACATAGCAGAATAAGTTTATGTTATTATATGTAATATATATATGTTACAATTTCATAATATAGCACTATTTTGAAACTGGAATGTTATAAGCATACCCACCCCATCTACAGGATGTTCTGCCATTTGACAAACTATCTCTTAATAAGTTCTTAAAGTGTCTGATAATAGACTTTAAGTTTTCAACAGGATAATTGTAGAAAATTTGAGATTCACACAGCAGAATTTAGCTTGGAATTAATTGTTTTCTAGGCACAGCCTGCTCTTCCCTCTAGGGCAGATGTTTCACATTTAAGACAGACGGTGATCTGTCCATGACTAATATGTGTAGAAATAGCATTTGTGTAGTTCTTACCAGGAAGTTTGAGTGTTCAGAACCCCTAGGAATTTTCTACAGGATCATTTTGAATGGAAGGTAGATTTGGCCAAGGAAGAAATTCTGATCTTAAGAATGGTGTTTAGTGATGCATGAAGAGAAGAGAGTGTTTGTTTCATTGCTTATAATGAAAAACAAATGGTGTTTATAATTTGTGATAGACTGTTACATAAGTACTTATGAAATATTAATTTTTTTGGTTTTTCAAGACAGAATATTAATTTTTATGTGAGAGTTTCTTATGTTTTTAGTGCTTTGGGGCTATTTCAGTTTTGATAGTTTGTTTGTAATATACTTAGGATCTGTGAAGTCAGACTCTTCCAAGGGGAAGACTGTATTTTGTGATTAGATTATCCTGCATGTGAAATAATATGATATTTTTATATTATCTTCTGTATTTAAAACAAATCTGTTTGATTTTACATATAGTTCTCTTTGTATGTGGGATGTATCTAGCTTGAAGTAATGAAGTGGTTTAGTTGTTCTGAATCAGACTTCAGCGATATATATGGTTTCTAGTGATAAAATTTGGGAAACAGTGTAACTTCCAAAAATGTGATGATTAATATTTTTAAAAAATTACAAAACACCTAATATAATTACATGTAACTGTTAAAGATTTGCTTTAGTTTAATGACTGTTTTTTTAAAGATAAAATATAATGTTAAATATATAAACTATAACCATAACCATAGATGTACAGTGTCATTTTTTTGTTTTTTTTTAAACAAGGTTTTATTTTTATTTTTATTAAGAGATTTTCTATTTGTTTTACATATCAACCATGGATTCCCCTGTCCTCCCTCCTCCCACCCCCCAGCCTTCCCCCCTAACCCACCCCCCATTCTCACCTCTACCAGCCTGGTAGATTCAGTTGAGACAGGTCCAGTCCCTTCCTCCCTACACCAAGACTGAGCAAAGTGTCTCAGCATAGGCCCTAGGTTCCAAAAAGCCAGCTTATGTACCAAGGACAGGTCCCGATCCCACTGCCTGGGGGACTCCTAAATAGTTCAAGCTAATCAACTGTCTCACTTATACAGAGGGCCTGGTCCAGTTCCATGGGGGCTCCTCAGCTATTGGTCCACAGTTCATGCATTTCCACTAGTTTGGCTAGTTGTCTCTGTACTTTTTCCAACCATGGTCTCAATATCTCTTGCTCATATAATCCCTCCTCTCTCACATCGATTGGACTCCTGGAGCTCCGCCTGGGACTTGGCTATGGATATCTGCATCTGCTTCCATCAGTCACTGGATGAAGGTTCTATCATGACAGTTAGGGTGTTCGGCCATCTGATCACCAGAGTAGGTCAGCTCAGGCACCCTCTCAACCATTGCCAGGAGTCTATAGTGGAGTCATCTTCGTGGATTCTTGGGGACCTCTCTAGCATTTTGCTTCTTCCTATTCCCATGGGGTCTTCATTTATCATGGTATCTCTTTCCTTGTTCTCTCACTCTGTTCCTGATCCAGCTAGGACTTCCCGCTCCCCTAAGCTCTCTTTCCCCCAACCCTTGCCCTCCATTACCTGCCCCTGACCCCCAGTTGCTCATGTAGATCTCAACCATTTCTCCGTCCATAACTATAAATAGATTTATAGTGTCATTTTGTATGGGAAAGATTGCATCAAAACACTAATTTTAATATTGGATGAATTATCTTTAGATGAAAGGAATATGTCTAATAGCTTTCTTGTTTGGACACAAGTATTTTCCAAATTTTACTTGAAATGATTATGAATTAATCCCATGGTTAGAATAAATCACAGTCAGTCTGTCTGAGAGCCTAAGCCTGGATTAGAGTGCGTTTCTTCTGCAGCTGAGCATTTATCAGGAGACAGCGGAGAGACCTTACTGTTGGTGCTATGGGTATGGGTCCTGTCCATACTGATGTGTTATGAATTTCTTAGAGGTCAGAGTCATGAATTGTAAATTTCTGCTTCCTCTTCATTTTTCATATGACATATTCTGTCTTTTGTGACTTTAGGAGTTATTATTTCCTTACTACCTGTCATGCCCTGGGAAGGCACAAAGATGGGTAAAGTAGATCCCTTAGGCCACAGGTTTCCATTTGATCCTGAGAGAGAAATAAAGCTTCAAAAAAGCCCAGTGAAGAATCAGACTATGCAATTTCATATGACAAGTATTAATTATAACTGTACCACAGCATTACTATTGCAACATTTCATTTTTGTATTTATTTTTGCTTGGAGACAATGAAGAAGAAAACCCATTATGTTTATATTGTATGTTTTGATATGCAGTGAATAGATATAGCTAAGTTTAATCATTAATGGGGGGTTGTAAAGAAGAGGATCTGGGCTAATCATTTTCTTGCCTAAGTTTACGAAACACATGAAGAAATATGCAACTAACCTACTTTATGGGCAGGTAGCCTCCCCTCCAAAGGTAGAAAGCATCTTGAGTAAAATCACACAGTAAATCCTGGTTGTGCTGGACATTGAGACACAGACCATCTGATATTCTCCTGAACTTACATCACCAAACATTTCAGGGTACAAAAGAAAGAGAAGCTGTAGAGGAATTGATTGCTTATGCTCACAGGTTGAGTTTTAGGCTCTAATGGAGGAATGGCCACAATCAGAGATATGCTTAAATAATCTCTCCAGGTGCTTCTCAATCAAAGTGACAGTCAGCATTACTCATTCCAGAAGATCATGTTACACAAATAGGCACCAGTTTCTTTGTGTCTAAAATACACTGGAAGCATTCTGTTCATGCTCAGAAATGCCCAAATAATTGTAAAGCAAAAGCAAAATATCTTCTAGATATTGGCAATGCCACACACATACTTTCAAGTAATGATGATTTATACCCTCAAGAAAAGAGATGAAAATATTAGCTTATCAATAAAAATTAAACATCTATAAAAAGTCTTTACTGAAAATTCCCATGCCAAAATGATACAATGGTGATGATGACCAAGTACACCAAACTGCATGCAAAAAAATTAGATGGGATGAAATAATGAAGAATTCAAAAGAATCAAATAAGGGCTGAATAGAGGCCTCAGGGGTTAAAAGTGTATATTGCTTTTCCAGAAGACCAGAGTTCAATTCCCAGCACCTACTTCATGTGGCTTACAATCACTTCTCTCCAACTCCAGAGAATCTGACACTTCTGGCCTCTGCAAGCATCCCTATGACATGTGACATATACTCATATAAACATACCCACATATAATTAAAAATAAAATAAGTATTAAAAACACCAAATTCACATATTAATAAATACTGAGAAAGCAAAGTAAAAAGATTTTAAGACAAAATTGATGAACTCTTCGCATGCTAGATTAGGAAGGTCAAAGGTACATAGTACCAGCACAAGATGTTTTCTGAAAGGATAATACTCAGGATCATATGAAGGAAAATACAGTTTTTAAATTTCAGATTTATTGAAAAACTCCATCTCTGACACTTGACACAAGGAGAAGCAGTAAATCTGAATATTCACATATGTTGAATAAAATTCATTAGTAAAATCTTCCTTACAGAGATAAATCTCAAAATGCAGAAGACTTCACTGTGTTCTTCCAGATACATAAGAAATTAATTAATGGACGCAAGGGTAGCATCCAAAGCTACAAAAATAAATTTTGATTTCATTGTAAGAGCTTGAGGAATTAGAAAAGTTAGGAAGACAGCAACAGTGCCATCAAAACCATCACAAAGCCAGGAAAAATCTCGACCAAAAGAGTTGGCCAAAGTGTGAGACTAAAGGAAACAAATGGTGTAACATACCCTGTAATTACTGGTTGTCTTTGTGTTAAAGGTGCAAACTATAAATTGAGTATAAGCTAAAAATAAATTGAAAAGGAATTTGCGGGGCCATTTGACCTGGTGAATGTAGCCTCCATAGGGAGATGCAAAGGCTGGAGACTGACCAGGTCAATCTATGAAGAGTAAAACCGGACCACCGACACTATCATATATGACTGTCTACAGTGCAGCATTAATAGTGCGTGGTTGTTTATGCAAATGTGTTCCATGGACCAGAATACAATCTACAGAAATAGACTCTTCAATTGATTGACATTTGAAAACGCGTGCTGCAGTAAGAGGAACCTGAGAAGAGTTCAAGTTTTGAATGAGGAACTACTACTAATCCAGGGCTGCTGATGTAATTAAGTTGGGGGGTGCCGTCTCACATACAATGGTTCCTGGATTTGACCTTTAGCACTTCATAAACTGTGCATGATGGCCCATACCTGTAATCCCAGCACCTTGCAGAGGGAGGCAGAAGTATATCTAAAGTTGAAAGTCATCTTTGGCTCCACCAGGTTACATGAGATTCTGTGTCAGAAAACAACTAAAAGAATTGCTAACCCATAAGGACAAGATAATGTGTTATGCAATTAGCATGGAATAGACACAAGCAGTTGACTCTTCTGGGGAGGATAAATGGCAGCTTTGCTACTCATGGCAAAGTTGAATACAAGCTCAGAAGATTCCATACTCCCTACCACACCATGTGCTTAAAGTAATACTACTAATAAAGTCATTTAAAATAGTTTGAGAAGAACACATGGAGTAGAGTAGCTGGACTTTGTAGATGCTAGTGTATCCACTTTGGAAAACTTGTCTAAAGTTTTAAGACAGTTCTAAAGTCAGCCTTAAGTATTTCTTCTGATCCAGGATCCCAGTTGAAGGTATGTGCACAGCAAAACGGTGTGTGCAGATGTATCACCAAGAACATGGTTTTCAATAATGTCAAATGGGGAACTCTTGTAATGTTGGTCAAGTGCAGAATTAATAAACTAGGGCTATAAATTAAAATCTGCAGAGCAAGACAAAAATATCCTTGATGGCAAAGTTCATCTGGAGTGTGCTTGTTGGTTAACCATGTTAACCCAGAAGAGGAGCAATGACTTGGGATGGTGCTTGAGGGAGCAGTATCCTGTATTTTTAAATGAAGTTCTATTTTTCAAGTGATGCTTGCATTTCTCATTGGTGAAAGTGCAAAATGTGTGGAACATAATAAATTTAATTCTTGGGTGTTTGCCCCCATTTGTGTTCTAGTGGAACCTTAAAAGAAATGAGCTGCCAGTCATCCAAGCGGTACAAGATGAGTCAAAAGATAAGGGAGCAGGGCTTGAGAAATACCTATTACAGGTATTTTGGAATCGTTTTATTTTCATTTTAAACATTTTTGAGCCAACAATTAAATATAATAGCATGGTACAACAGGGCATATGCATCTTTGATTTTAATAGACTGGGAAACAAGATTAAGTAATGAATGAATCATCGTACTGTGAAATTAGTGGGGATTCTTTCCTTTCTTCATAAAAAGAAAAAGCAGTGATACATGAGGCCCTTGTTAGCATGAACCTGACTGGGAGGATAATTTGATGAAATGGGAAGATGATCTGCAGTGCAGTTTCTAGTCCAAAGCGTTCGAATAAGTGTTAGGAAATATGAATTTGTTTCTGCTTCATCTAACCAGGTTTGGTACAATGGAGTGTACAGTTAGGGAGAAAACTCTTCAGAACCTAATGAGGTAATCATTCATGCTGAATGCCTTGAGCAGTCATTCAATGAAAAATTGATTTTTATAGTGTCCTAGACTTGGTAACTTTCACAGATTTGTGTGGTTATTGTGTAAGTACCATAAAGAAAATATATAGTTCTCATGAAAAGGTAAGCACAGCCTTTCATTTACTTGACAAATACTTTTTAGGAGTTCAGTCCTTTTTCATTTGCAATTTTAAATGTTCTAGGTTTCACAGATAAGCATTAGCAAAGTGAAATCTCGTGGCTCCAGAGAACACTGATGCTTGCTAGTCCGGAGTGAGTTTGTATATAAATTGACTTAATTCCATTCTTAGGAAGAACACTTAGGCATAGTTAGTATATATTGTAGATCAAAACATCATTTAGCAGTTCAGAAGGTTAGCGAGTCAAGATTGCTTTTGAAAATATTGGACTATTCATTGACTGTTGTAAATCAGACTACAGTGCTATATTAATTCTGTCTGTAGCAGTGTCGATTATTAGAGTGTGTACCACACGTGTAAAATAAAACCACCTGGAGAAGAGGCTAACCTTCCATTATTTTTATGGCAGAGAAGTTGGAGAATCTGTAAATTCATCTGCTTCAAAACTCCCAAAGTCATGATGACTTTTTTACATTGCTTTGTTAAGAACATTCCTTACAAGTCGGACAATGAGCTAAATGCTACAAGTCATAATTTCCAAACATACATTGTGCTGGTTTAAAGAAATGTACTTTCTTTGTGCACATAGTATTATTTTCTTTTTGCTACCCAAAGACCTCAGGAAAAACTGTCACTTTGGAGCTTCATATCCAGGCATCCTCCCATCTGTCCACCCAGCTACCCATGCAAACTAATTTTTTCTGCTCTGATTTTGCTGTCCGCTATTTTCCTGGCGATATGATAAGTCCTAGAATACTAAGAATAAAATTCTTTGCTCACTTGTTGATCCACTATCCAGAATTGATAGTTAATAATTTAAGAAAAGGGTTGCGGAGAGGGATTATAGGAAAGTAAATTAGGGATAGGCATCTTTCCTAGCTTTGGAGCTGGAGATGAACTAATAGCTTTTGTATATTAATAAGAATGTGCCAACTTGTGCGCACAGCGAGCAGAACGTCTGCTGGGATCTGTTGCTTCTTGTGAGGAGTTTTATGGGCTGAGATGAAGTCATTTTATTTATTAATCTTGTTTATTAAGGAACATGACAAAGAAGTTATCCAGGATCTTTGTAGCTATTGTTTTTGTTTTATTGTACTGGCAAAGTAAATAAGGATTTACTGCTCCCACATACTTTCTCTGAAGAAGTTGCCATTATAAGAAACAAGCACAGCACTAAATTATAATGTGTGCAGTAATGGAGATGCCCAGAGGAGCGGGAGGAGTGAGCATCAGGCTCTGCTGACCTGGGAGGAACCCAAGGAGAGGTTAGTCCTAAAAGACAAGGTGGTAAAAATGGAGAAAACAGGTTAGTAAGGGTAAGAGCTCAACCAGAAGGGAATGGAGAGACTTCAACATTCTGAAAATGTTTTTAATTTGCTAACATAGCTCCCACATATCATGGAGGACTGCTGTAATTCATACCAGATACTATTACGTATTACATATTTGTTTTTGTTATCCAAATAGATTTAAAATCTATAGGCCAATTCCTGTTTCTGTCTCTATCTTTTTTCCTATGTCTCTTTACAATTTCTTATTAAGGGAATCTGGCTAGTTAGGCAGAAGAGTTTCTCAGGTGTTGTATTTTTGTTGATTAAACCCCTGTATTGTCGCTGAGCCTATTTCTCTGTCTTGTATTTCAGATAAGCTGGTTGATGGATTTTTCTAGACATTGTAAAGACTTGGAATGAAAGACAAAATGGATTACCCCAAATGGGTGTCAGTAAAACTGAGGCCCTTTCAGTAAATGTTCATTTAAGCCCAGAAAATGTTCACTGGCCGTTTTGTGCATATAGATACTTTGGCAGCAGGCCTAGGTGTTATACAGACTGATAAAATTCAGTTCTATTTTCAGCAGTTTATAATTGTTCTGTGTTTTTGAGGAGCCACACTGCAGCTTGCTCAAGAATCTGGGCAACGGCTTTTTCTCTAGCATCCGGGCACTAACATAGACAGGCACAGAGGCACTCTGGTGGGTAACAGCTTTTCTTGAAGAGTAAAAGTCATTAGTACTGACAGTCTCTCCAGGAGTCTGGAATGGACTGCATCTAATGAAATGGCACAGTTGGTCATATTTGCATGCCATGCAGAAGAGCAGATAGCCAGAAGTAATCTGCCTCGAGACCAGAGGGAAGAAGATTAGCAGGGTGACATAAAAAAGTATGCTCCCTTTTCTGATGAAAAAAAGAGCGAGCTTGTATTTTCTTCTGTAAAATAGATCTGTACACATGCATGTCTGTAGATAACTATACGTATTTAGGTGGGTATTGTTTTTACTTTAAGAATGCAAAATGATGTAGCAGTGAGGACTGTGAATGTTTGGTGGTCAAACAAAGCACAGAGAATACCCAAATCTGGCCTTTTCTCAGCTGGCTTTGCTACATGTTTAAAATGCAAACATGCATTTTAACATGCAGCGCAGTTACTGCATGAATCAGATAGAGGCATGCCAGACTTAGTCCCGAGGACTCATTTGGGAGACTTGATTCAAATTTGTACTAATAAGGTGAGTAGTTTGTTACATGGTTGCAGACGTCCTATCAGGCAGCGCCAGTTCTAGCACTGAGCAGATACTGTCCTGTGACAGAGCAGGAGCCTTTCCAGGGAGGCCAAAGGAGGGCCCCAAACTGGCTGACTACAGTGAGAATATATATATATATATATCATGGGTCTTGGAGACAGTTGGGAAAACACCCAATTATTTTGATGTGTGCTAAGAGGGGTGATTTGGGATCACAAAACAGTTTGTATCTGCAGTGGATTTCTTTCAACTTTGTATCCTATTGTGGTCACTATGGAAACTTTATACTGTATTCTGTTTTAATGCTGTGAATGAAATTCTGAATTTTTCTGAGAGTAACTATATAGTAAGGTTAGGCATAGCAGAATGAAATGAAACAAAGTTGGTACTGAAAATCAAATGAAAATAAAAGATAAATGAAATTCTGTCTATATTTGGTATCTGGACGTTGACATTTACTATATTTCTTTATGACATGAGAATAGCTAGAAGTTTTATGGTTATTGTTAATTAAAAATTGACCAGTTGTGTGTGCAATGTATCTTGCCCGAAAACTTGTCTTGTGTTCAAGATGATTGTAAAGAAATCTCCAACATTTCATTTTATTAGCTTTAATATACAAATATATGTATTATAAATCTCATGTGTTTATATTTAAATATATTAACTTTTTCTGTTCTTATATTTCAAGAAAAAGTTTAATTTATGAATTTTTCAGTGTTGAGGATCAAACAAATCAAGACCTTATGCATGTAAGACACACGCTCTTCCATTGAGCTCTGAGCCCTAACTCTGGCCTTGTGCATATTAGACACACACTCTTCCATTGAGCTCTGAGGCCTAACTCTGGCCTTATGTATGTTAGACACACACTCTTCCATTGAGCTCTAAGCCTTAACTCTGGCCTTGTGCATGTTAGACACACACTCTTCCATTGAGCTC
>CABHPQ010148641.1:0-18381 GCA_902168405.1 Peromyscus aztecus | reverse complement strand
GTGAAACAGTACCACACCGGAAGGCAAAAGAGCCCAGTGTGATCAGCCAGAACCTGTGTCACAAAGCCCAGGACCCTCTAGATGAGTAACCTACAATGGAATTTGAAAGCAAATGCCAGACTGAGATCCATATGGAAAACAGGAAGCAGATGCTGAAACCCTGACCTTTGGCAGCAGGTATCAGCTATAGTTTAGAGACAAAGTCCTTGATCTTCATGAAAGAGATTTGACAGGAGGGGCCCATTAGTCTGGGAAATCCTCACTTCTCATCACAGCACAGTCTAAGCCAGGAGCAGTGGTTTTCATGTGGCTGGGGAAGGAGATTGGAGAGGCAGGTGGGATTTAACCAAGGCCTTTATGATGTCTTTCTATTTCTAGGAACCACTGGAGTTCTGGACCAAATGATTTTTTTTGAGACCTAAACAATATGAACTTTTATTAAAATGTTGAAGTTAAGAGAGATGATAGGGAATAGCTTAGTTAGAGCAGGGGGGGTTTCAGGGAGAGTTTTCTGAGAACTAATCTTATCAATAACAAGTTTTGGACCAACAGTGCCAGCAAACCCTATAGCTTGTCAAAACTGCAGAGGCCCCACCTGGGGCAGACACTGGGATGGAGGCCTAGATGTCTGAGTCTGAGCAGCTCTCCCATTGCTGTTCTTGTGAGGTAAACTCTGCTTTAGCCAGAGTGGAGTGCCTTGAACAGATGTGGCCATGGTGAGCACATATATTTCAGTCTCCCCAAAGGATACCTGCAAAGTTACAGAGCCACACAGACCATGTCTTCTCTCCTCAGGGTATCCATTTCACATCCCAAACTCACGTAGGCAAAACAACAACAACAAAAACAACAAAAAAAAAAAAAAAAAAAAAAAACACCAAACCAAGACAAGAATCCAGTCCTCCCTTCTATTTCTGCCACCCGCTTTCTAGGAGAAACATTTAGCATCACTCAGCTGGACTCCTGATAAAGTGTCCCCTCCCAGTCTCTCTGTTTATGCTCTGAGTCCTCAGTCCTCACAGAGTACCATCTGGATACCACAACTTCAGCATCACCTGCTCCAAGCGTTACCGAACCAGAACCTGCCTGTAGCGCATGAAAAACCCAGCATAAGAGTCCAGCTTCCATGCAGCAGCTAGGAGTATTGTCTGAGGCTATTAATTAGACTAAACACATTTCACTGAATTGTTTTCTTCAGTGTATTCTTACTCAACCACGTAAGTTCTGAAGTACTTGCTGCTTGCTCCAGCTCTAAAAGGCCTTGGTTAAATGGTGCTCTGTCTGAGCTGGTAGACTTCATTTTGTGTCATTCTACGTGGGGGCTTACTAGGTCTCACTCATTTTGCCAACTCTACTAACCCTGCAACAAGTTGATTTTTCCCTTCTTTGAACCTTTCCCCTAGCCTGGAAGCATCTCTTCTCTCTCTCTCTCTCTCTCTCTCTCTCTCTCTCTCTCTCTCTCTCCATAATCTTCATGATTATGCTGTATGGTTACATTAGTTTATCCATTTCCTTCTTATTATCATGGTATCTTGGGTTTCTATCGCTGTGATTAAAACCCCATGACCAAAAACAACTTGGGGAGCAAGGGGATTATTTCATCTTATACTTCCAGATAACATAACAGTTCATCATTGAAGGAAGTCAAGGCAGGAACCTCAGGACAGTAACTGAGGCAGAGACATGGAGAAATGAGAAATGTTACTAACTTGTTCCTCATGGCTTGCTCAGCTTGCTTTCTTATAGACCCCAGGACCATTAGCCCATGGGTGGTACCACTCACTGTGAACTGGACCGTGCCATATCAAACATCAGTCAAGAAAATGCATGACAGCATCTTCCATGGGCAGTTTTGTGGGGACACTTTCTCAGTTGAGGTTTTTCCTTTTAAAAAATGACTCTTGCTTGTGTAAGTTAACATAAAACTAACCAACACACGAGACTATATATTTGCTGTTTGAGGGTAAAACTTTTATAGGCTACAATCATTGCATTATCCACAGGGCATGAGAAATACAATAATAATAATATTTAATACCTGTGCTAGGCAAGCTTCTCCCCACCACATTCCGAGTACACGATGCTGTGAGAGCTGTAGCCCTCCACGTACATATCAGGGCATTATGAGTTTCAGGCATCAAAAGAAGGTTGAAACATCTCCCTCGTCTCTCCAACTACATTCTAGTTACATAAGAGTTCTGTACCTGCCCTGTTGGCAGTTGCCATGGTGGGATGGTGTGTCAGTCACCTGATACTTGAGTCAAAGGATAGAGCTCTGGGAGTCTGTGTATCCACCCCAGAATTTGTTCAAATGTAAAAAATCCCTACCCACAGTCCCAGTTATCTTGGAAACAGAGAAAGAAAGGTAGTTGGAGTTCAGCCATTCAAGATTAGCCTGGACAACTAGCAAGATATTGTCTCTTACAAGGAAAAAGAAAAGGAGGGGAAAGAAGGAGGAAGGGAGGGGAAGAGGGATGGAGAAAGGCAAATGTAGTTCACAAGCAAAAGCGAACCAACTCAAGAACAGCAGAGAGTAGAGCAGGTGGTGTGACTTTCCTCCCCGTGGTGGCTAGTGAAAAAATACAGCACAACACATAAATCATCACCTCCTGGGGGGCAGCATCTCTTTCCGCATGGTATAAAGTTAGCAAGTCCCTATCACTCACTTTTTCTTGCTGTCCTTCTTGGCGGACTTTTCCAGGGCTGCCCTCCTTCTCAGGTAGTCGTTCTGGATCTCGTTGTACTTGGTCGTGTGCTCCTTGATGAGCTCGGTGGTTTTCTTGTGGTGTCTTTTGACCAGGTCTTTCATTTCTTTGTAGTGCTTCTTCTGAAGCTTCACGAACGCTTTCTGTTGCTTGAGCTCTTCGATGGTCTGCGCCTCCACTTCTGCAACAGGGGACGAGCAGGAGAGCTGAGTGACAGGGTGGACTGAGAGTCCAGAGGAAGGGACGGGGACATCCTGCTCAGAGAGGAGCAGCCCATCCCTGCCAAGAGCAGCTGGACAGCACAGCTTGGATGTCAGACCTATCAGTCAACTGCTCTGGCTCGCCAGCTTAGCAAGGTGCCAACAAACTTGGCAGAGACCCAGCTCCTTCATCTGTAGCTTTGCAGTTTCATGTCCCTAGAAATAGAGTCTGGGATGGAGGTTCCAGTGCCTGTGACTTACTGGGGGCTGAGGGGACAGAAGGGAGGCAGAGACGAAGAACAGCAGTGGAAACAACTGAGCAAGGTGCGTGGCAACTTCAGTACCACTTTCACATAATCCCAGGGGAACCCCAGTGTGCACTGCACCCCAGGGCTGGTCTCCTCATGAATAAAGAAGGCCAGCTTCTTGAGAATTTGGGGCACTCAGAAGGGGGACATAACTTTCTAGAAATGATCTCCCTTTAGATAGAGGTCGAATTTGTAGAAAAGTAGAAATTGGACTTTAGCAACCTAGGCTCACTCGGGCTGGGAACAGGGTGTACCACATCAGAGGAAAAGGGAACAGGTTTCCTGCTTCATTGGTTTAAAGGATGATGACCCTTCTACCAGTTCACAAGCCTGGTGTGATGGTGAAATTAAAAAAAAAAATTCATGGCAAGTGTTGAGTAGTTTTGGGCACCATACATATAGAGACTTTGCAAATAATCACACATCTCTCAGGGACTCACTGACAAGGGCTACACCACAGGTTTCTCCCTCTATCTCAGCGGATGTGGTAGTTGAGTGTGTCAAGAAGGTGTCCTTTAATCTTAACTTTACTAAGGCTCCAGCAGGGCTAGTGGCCACCTGTATGACTGCAGTGTTTTATCCAACGTTGAGAAAAATGGTCAGTGTGACAAAATCTGGCCATAAATCATTTCATATGCACACTTCATCACTTCTATGACATACATTTTAAAAAATGCATTATCACTTTGGAAATCAAGATTCCACACTAGTTCCCCTATTGCTTTTCCTAGTGTTATAGGAACAGGGCTTCAATGTATGGTGTCCTAATTTCAATGAATTATCATTTATTTGGACCCAGATTAAGTCAAAGTTCATATGTCTCCATTTCTTGATATGAAATTTCCGTTTTGGGAACAACAACAACAAAAAAAGATACTGTAAATATTTAGAGCTGTCAGGTGATTCAGAAATAATATATGTCACAAATCACAACAAAGTTGACTAGAAAACGAAATGGATTGTGCATAAACAGGGGAACTGGGATGGCAATTTCTGTTGCTAAATACCAAGGCCTTTAAACTGCTGCAGGAGCATTTCCTGCTCTCACCATGCATCTGCCCTGACAGCTCATTTTTCTTCTTTTTTTGAAGAAAGAAGCCAAGGAGAGAACTAGGTACATTTATTTAACGGTTTCCCTCAGGCTCAAACTGACTTCGGGTGGTTGCATAATAAGTGCTTGCCTTAAGAATTTATAGTCCTGAGGCATTGCCACATTTCCTGGTAACAAACTCCACCTTATTTTTTAAAAGAAATGGTTTCTGGAAAATCAGCTGTGGACAGTTTCGAAATGGGACTCCCCATGCTCTAGCCTATAAGAAAAAGACACCTTAAACTGCCTTTGAAAAAGCCTCCAGGCCAAAGGCTATCCCTTGGAATATCCCAAAATGTAAAAGTTAATGTATATTTGCATAAAGACACAGTATTGCTAATGGGTGAGCTGCCCAGAGACAGCCACTGTCAGGGTGGTGGAGTAGACCCCTCTGCCTCTGTGTATACATTCACATATTTTTAGAACACTTCAGCATCTTGTTTTCTGCATCAGTGTTGTATTGCTTCCCATGGAACTCTTTCAAACTATGCTTCATGTTCTTATAGGTTCCTAATAATTTTTATATTTTGATGACACATAACTGTGTGCATAAAGAGCATCTATCCAAAATCTCCAGTCTGGAACATTTTTTGCAAAGTTCCCATGCTTCAGGGACCATCACCAGGTAAAAACCAGAATACTGCCAGGACCCTAGACATCTTCTGGAACCCCCGCCCCCAAGGCATAATCTAAGCCTAGGTTTCCTACAGTGATTAGTTTTGCCAGTCCTTCTTCGATCTTCAGGCAGGTGAAATCATGCTCTCTCATGTCCCACCTCCTTTTCTCAGCACACGCCTTAGCTCTCTGCCTTGTTGGAGGTGATCACAATCTGTTCTAATTGTCCACCCCCCCATTCCATTCTGTAACTGCACCATAGTCCACTTATCCGCCTCACCGTTGGTCAACATCTGGTTCTTACAAGTGGCTCTGTTTTTGGTGAACGCATGCATACATTCTTGTTCTGTTTTGTTCCAGACATTCTAAACATTTTTAAGACTCCACCACACAGTAAGTGCTAATTGTACTGAAGAAAGCGTAGGTCAATTTGAGTCCTGTTGCTTGATGTAACAAACTCAAGTTCATATGAAAGATCATAGCCATTGTGTATTTCATGCTCACAAAACAGGCTGTATTCTGCATATCTGAAATATAGCTTTATTGTCAGCACAGTAGGGGGACACACATTCCTGTTACCTGGCTCTCGTAGCCAGGAGGAAACTACTATTTTTTTTTTTCTGAAATAGGTATCATCAGAAACTATTGTTTTTTGCCAATAGGGTCTTGTCTGCCAACTCTGGCTACTTCTCTGTGACTTTACATTAGACAATGTGACCAAACTCAGGCCAGATGTCTACAAACTCTTAAAACATTTAATGATGCTAGTTTTCAGAGACAGATGGCAAACTCCTCCCCTCTAAACACTCACCATGCAGTGTTCAGTTGCCAACTTCCATGCAGAGAAAAGGCTAGCACTCACCTGTTAAAACACTCTGGACCAGGTCTTCTGTTTTGGCTGGTGCCTTTACAGAACCTGCAACCACAAAGATCAAAGGAATGGTCTTCTTTGTTTTTCAATTTTTATCCCATTCTAAAAATAAATGTTTGGACTTGAGGGTTGTAGCTCAGTGGTAGTGCACTTGGCCATCTGGGTTTTATCACTAGTACTGGAGGGTAGTGCCCTTTGAGTCTAAGTCTCTTTAGAGACAATAGCTAATTGTAGTAGAAAGCTATTTACAACGCAATTACTCTAAAACTTCTTTAATTTGTAACTTTGATTCAATCCTATGTCAATAAGCAATTTTGTGTATTTTCCACAAACAGGGAAACAGCCTTCCACTTGCAATTGAAAGTTCAAATCAAGGAATTAAATCTCAGTAGTGCTACTGCCATCTTCTGGCAAAATCAGGAATGACATGATTAAAGGCTGAATGCAGACCAAAGGGCAGTACCAAGTTTTGCAAATAAGAACCATTATCAGCACCCAAATTACTGAGCAAAGTGTAAGGGGAAAGAGGGTATGTATGCACTTGAAGAATGCTTCTTCCCATACACCTAGCAGTGGGAATCAAAACTTTCTGAGGGATGCAATTTGACCTAGGGACCCGATATCACCAGGATGGAACATGCCAGCATCACTTGTCCCTGACAGGATATATCAAGAAGGGCACAGCATCAGAACAAAACCTCAATCTGGTCACAGGAAAACATTGAGGCAGCTCAAAGTGAGGGACATTTGGAAAACAATGATCACAAGTCCTCCAAACTATCCAGAGGTCCGAGAAATAAGAGAGAGTTGGGGGCTGTTATAGAGGGAAGGCGACTGTGCAGACAGGATGAGCAAGTGCAGTGTGGGACCCTAGGTGAGAATCTGCAACAATACATGGACACTGGAGTAAGGAAGGCCAAGTTCACACAAGGCTTACTTGTTGTGAAGGTTTACTGTGATCTTGTTGAATGCTGACTTTAGGGGAAGAGAAGAATTGTGTTACAGTTTGTACAATTTAAAAACTGTTTCCTGGCTAGAGAGATAGCTCAACGATTAAGAGCACTGGCTACTCTTCCAGAGATCCCAAGTTTAAATCCCAGTACCCACATGGCAGCTCACAGTTGTCTATGGGATCTGATGCCCTCTTCTGAGGTGCAGATGTACATGCAAATAAAACATAGATAAAATACACGAAATAAATAAATTTTAAACAAAAATAAAAAACGTTTTCTGTAAGTCAAATTAAAGTATTACTTAAAATCAAAATGTTAAAATGGTAAATTCTCTTTTATTCTCAGAAGCAATAAACTATAGTTCAGAAGCACTGCAAATGTTTCCACGTGGTAAAATGTTGTTTCTTATGTATGGTTAACCACCTCCTATTATTGATTTCACTGACTTTCTTAAAAGCAGAGTTTCAGTTCATTCATGTTTGATACAAATGAAGTAGGAGTTGTATTTTTATAAATTTGTACCCTTGCACACCAAATGAGAAGATCTGAACTTCACCAATGTCACGTTCCATCATGACAGAGAAGGAAAAGGGCTGAAGTCACACTCTCACAGAGGAAACTCTTTCCCCTCCTATTTTATTAATTTTATTAACTGATTCAACTCGATGGCTCAAGCACATGCTGCTCCTCAGCACTGGGTGACTGCAGAGGATGCATGGAGCTGAATCTGCTCTCAGGAACACTTCTGTCTGTTAAGAGAAGCACACACACACAAGCCCCCCGCCCCCCACCACACACACAATATACACTCACATATCACTTCAATATATCACAACACATACACACCCCATACACACTCACATACCACTTTAATATATCACACACCACACACACATACATACACCCCATACACACTCACATATCACTTTAATATATCACATACCACACACACACACACACACACACCCCATACACACTCACATACCACTTTAATATATCACATACCACACACACATACACACACACACTCACATACCACTTTAATATATCACACACCACACACACATACACACAAGCTCCCCACCCCCTACCACATACACACACTCACATACCACTTCAATATATCACACACCACACACATACACACACATACTCACACCATACACACTCACATACCACTTTAATATATCACACACACACACACACACACACACACACACACACACGCACGCTCGCTCGCTCACTTGCTCACTCACTCACTCACTCACTCACATTAACCAGAATGAGGTGAAATGCCAACATGAGCTGCCCCAAAATGATAGGATTTCTCTGAGGAGAGAGACAAATGAATGTAGCTTTGGGTGAATGAAGAGTAGAAGCTAAAAGCAAGCCCTTTAGTAGTACCAGATATCATGTCTGACCTGGCTTTCCCTTCACTGACATTGTGCCTTTCAGGAAATTCTTCATCGCACCCCAAATGAGACAACAATAGAACACATCCAGTGGAGGACAGGAATGATGATGAAGACCTAACCCATAGGCGTGGCCTCACAGGTAGCCTAGCATGGGCAGACATTTAAGGTTACTGGAAAGTCTGATGTTGGCAGAGACTTGAAGTAGAAGGGAGAATGTGCTTCTAAGGCATAGTTGTAAATTGCTTGAAGAACACTTCACAAGCTCAACTCTATCAGTGGGTGGATCATAATTCACCCCCAAATAACAACCCATGACACAAGTGGATTCTAGGTCGTCAGCAGAGCCAGGTAAGAACCTGGGAGGCCCTGTGACATTCATCCATGCATCCATCCAGCCTCCCACTCACTCAAGTCACACAAGAGCATGCTTTCTTTCCTCCCTCAACGCCACAGTCTTCTGCAGCAGTCCCCAGGGGCTGAAGGTTGGACATCTAGCAAATAGCTCTGTCTCCACTGCTTACCTGGAGCTGGCTGGCTGTGTGGAGCCTGGGAAGGTGGTTTGGGTGCAAGGGATGTTGTGTGAGTCACCCCATTTTCTGCTGGTGTGGTCCTGCTTTCACTTGGTGCCTCTGATGATGTTTCTCCAGGGTCAGCCTAAAATCATAAACACCTTTCAATTTTCTGTTTCACATTGTTTTCATTGTCTTCCTTTGCCAATGAGGCATAGGAAGACACATTACAGCATTTCCACAGTTCGTTTGGAGTCTGAAATATCAAATTTGAAACTGTCTGGAAAGCAAGATTAACTTGGCATAGTGTGAAATCACAAAGCAGCAGGTTAATTGCACAGAAGGCTCTGGTCTCTTCTCCAACTTGCCCATGCTCTTGGACAGAGCCTTCCCATACTGCCTCTGGGTCTGGCCAGGTGATATGCTTCCATCAAATGAACGAACAGCAAATCTAATGCAAGCAAGGGACCATAAAGACATGCATCTGTCCAATCTTTAGCAGATTCCTGCTGTAGCTGTGGAGATGAGAGGCTCTGTAGAAGTTCAACTAAGTCCTCTGGCTGGGATGTCCCAGGCAACATAGCCCTAGCAGAATACACACTTGAGTGAGATAGCTAAATTAATCTAAGCCTGGTCCAGAGTGGCAGAGCTGGGCTGCTGAATAAATAACACAGAAGGAGATAGTAAGCATTTTGTTTCAGGCCAACTGCTTCCATGCCACAGCAAGAGCTGATGTGCTGGGTAGGAGTGCAGACTTGGGAGCCAGATATTCTCGGATTCGAATTCAGTATGCCGTTAACAAGTCACTTAGCTCTCCATGCTGTTTCCCCATCTTTATCCTCGAGGGTATACATAAGCTTGGGGTCATGATATTGTCTATCTTAAAAGATTTCTTCCAGGATCAAAACAGTCAATGTTTATTAAGTACCTAGAACACTTTCTCGTGAAACAGTTAAGATTGTGTGACATTACCAATGGATGATAATAAATGTCTCAAGACTCATGAACCCTTTATTCTACCCACTCCAGCAGCTATGTCCTACTCAAATCAAAGGTTCAGTAAATGTCTGTTGAATCAATGCTGATCCTTATAAAATAATCGCCTCTATAATTGCATAGTATTCCAACAGTTCTTTCCAACACTCCAAGTGCCTTCTAGCTGTTTTAGACTTGCTCTCCATGTCCACAGCAAGTTTTACTGTTGAGTTTACCCTAGCATTTTGCTATGTAGTGCATTTATAAGGTATATAAGGAATGTTTTCTTCTACAGGTCATCTGGACCCCAACACTGTGACATTTGGGCAGTTTTACCAAAGGAAGACAGAAGTATAGACAGCATCACTGATTCTTATTCTCTTCTCCTCCCAAATCACTGCTTTTCATTTTTCAAACAAAACCTTACTCTGTAGCTGCGGATGGCCTTGAACTCATGATCCTATTCCTATAGCCTCAGAGTTGACTCTGAATCAGTCCCCCCAAAGTATTTTTAACTTAACAAATAGCCCTGTTCATTGATTAGGCCTCTTCAGTGTAGCTGATCTCCCTGGGATGGGTGAAAAAAATAAGCCTTGGTACCAGGCCAAACATCAAGCAGGAGAGACAGAAGCCTACATAACCTAGAAGCATTAGATCCTGCTATTGTGAAATTATGTCTTTTGATGGATGGATAAATCTGGCTGGTAAACTCCAGTATGGTCACATTTAGTCAGCATCCATCAAGAAAATTCTCCCTAGAGTCATATGCCAAGAGGAATGATGGTATATTCTTTGTTCAACCAGACACTGCAAATAAGAGCCTCTTGAATGCAGTGCATGGGTGGGGTTTTTGTTTGTTTGTTTTGTTTTACTTTGTTTTTTGCTTTTGTTTTGTCTTGTCCAGTGTTGCCAGACTTTTCCATGCAGGACATGTTATACACAGAGAATAGTTCTCATGTTTTTCTTAAAAACAAAACAACCCAGAGTTAATGACCTGGAGCTGTAAAGTCACGAGAAGGAAAAGGGAAGCCACACCTAAATTTTGAGAAAGCTCTTGTAAGTACGACAGACACTGCTCAGTTTCTACCTATAACTGCCAGATTTTGAGGAATGATGGAAAATGAACTATTCATGTGAACTACTACATTTTCAAATGACCAAAAGGCCAAAGTGCACCTTCAGGCTGCATTAAACCCAGAGCAGGCTTCTGCACCTCGTGACTGGAGGAGCAAGGTTTGCCTGGAATCCCGAAGAAAAGAGGCTGTGTGCTGGAATGCCCTGAGCCAAGGGCCAACAAATGTGCAGCTCACACATCCTCTGTCCTGCCAAACACATGTCAGGGGAAGAAGGAGAGTGAGGAGCTGATTAATGGGTCCTGGTGTAGTCAGATTTGCCAGGGCCTCTTAGGATTTTTCTGGAGACAAATGTGATGCATGAGTGAGCATCTATGATGTCAAACAACAACAGACTGATGCTTGATCGGTTTGCTGAGGGATGTGTAGAGGAGCCCCAGCTGACAGTTTCCCTAATGGAAACTGATAACAGAAGTAGTTGAAGGTTCAGTGGCCTGGACACTGTTGTGTACTGGCTTCATCTCAACCGCTCAGATGGGTCTTGCTTACATGGCAGAGTAACCACAGATGGTACTGAAAGGCAGCACTAAAACCTATTAAAAGGAAGCTGGAGGTCAGATAGGTGGTATGAGAACCTATTATAGTTTAAAGTCTAAATATTTTAAATAGCAGGCATTCTGTATTCTATGATAGTGGCAACTCAAGGAAGCATTAACACAACAGTGAGTTATGCTAAGACAGAGACACATAAGTAGGTGAATGTAATTTCCAAAGAACTCATCCTGTTGCACTAAAACAGCCCTCATAGAAAAAAAGCAAATAAATGGTTAAATACCTACAGCTGTGAAGTACTAGATTTAACTTTTTGATACAATTGGAAAATCAAGTCATTCCCACCAGACTGACATGTAAGATTAAATGCAAAAGCCAATTCTGTGTCCAGCTCAAAGAAATCTACACGTTTGACTATGTTTCTCCCCAGGCCACTCCATAATGGTCGCTTTTATGTGTTTAAACAAAACAAGCATAAAATCCTTTCCCAAGGTCTTGGACATCATGACAGAAACAAAGGTACCCAAAATATGTTTTTAGAAACTAAACTGAAAAACCACTGGAATTCAATTACATGACTTTCAATGAAGCAAAATGGGACTTTGGTGCACTTACTAGATTTTTGCTTTTAGCCTCTGCCCCCTAGTGGTCATAGGGAATTTCTGCAATATATTTTTCTTCCAAATAAGACCAAAACCATCTTTTAAAAACTAAGGTTTTATATTTAAAAATTATACCTTTCCAAGAATTAAATTGAGCACAAATTCCTTGAAAATATACTGCAGGTAAGTCAGCGAGTGGATAACTTAACAACTCTTCTTACAGGTTTTGTAAAAGGGAATTTGTACGACATGCTGTACAAACGCAAAAGACTTGCAGAGCGGACTTGTTAATTGTGGCTTTGGTAACCAACCAGCAGAGAATACATATCTTAAGAACTCTGTCGAATGTTTAACAGGAAAGCAAAATGTCTTTCAGCTCTCAGATGTGACTGGCCACTACTTGGGTTATTGGAGGGTCCTGGTTTTCCTGATTCCTGGGCTAGTGAGATGACTGAGTAGGTAAAGGTGCTTCCCAACAAGCTTGATGACCTAAGTTTGATTCCTGGGACCCACATGGTGGAAGGCAGGAACAAACTCCAGAAGTTCTGCTCTGGATCTATACATATGTGCTGCGGCACACTCATGGATGCTCCTCCCCCACTAAGTAAATAAATAAACAAATGTAAAATTAATTAAAATACGCTGCCCCTTCCCTATGGATGGTTCATATGACAGTATGTTGACTTGGATCCTGGTGGCTGAAGGATGAGGTTAGCCATTTTCCCAGAATTACATGGAGATTTGTAATTCAGAGTATCAGGACAAATGTGGCAAGGGTTGTGGCTCTGTTAGAGACAACATCTCACTCAAAACAGCTTTCCAAAACACATAGGTAATTTGTACCTAAACTTTCCATTAGCACAATTAACTCAGCTGTTGTACCTGTCCTATTCCTGAGAAATGCAGACTTGGTCCTTGAAAACCACATCCTGACTGTGCATTTCCACCTGCTGAGGAGTGAAGCACACTGACGTTAGCAGTCTGCTTTGAAATGCACTAAAAATACGAAGGAGTGTTAAACGGGTATCGGGATTTATATGTGATAAAATGAAAATCAGGATTCAGTTGCAGACTGATATAAGAACATTAACCTTACTATTCTTTCGAGTTTTACTTGTGTTTGAAAATTTTTGAAGAGTCTAGTAGGACAAATGAAAAGTGAAGTCTTTAAGTAGTGGGGTGAATTTACCTTTTGCCTTCAGTCTTCTGGCTTTCTTTAAAAATTATTAATTTGTTTACTTATTTAATCTGCATGAATATTTTTCCTGCACGTATGGATGTGTACCACATGTGTGCCCAGTGCCTTTAGAGGGCAGATGAGAATACTGGATCCCGTGGAACTGGAGATGCAGATGGTTTTCAGTCCCTGTGTGGATGCTGAGAACTGAAACTGGGTTCTCTGCTAGAGCAGCAAGTATTTTTAACCACTTAGCCCATCTCCAGTCCTGTTTTTTCAAATATCTTAAAGAACACATAACATGTAAAATTAGTTTGGTATCTTCTGCAACTAATGTCCAAGAAGTTCTTTCAGTAACTGGAATGTAGTCTAAATGTCTCTTCATACATCAGGGCTACAACATCATTTAGATAAATGTAGCATTCCCACCACATACTGAACCACCAGTGACAACTGCAAGTTTAATGTGTGAGCTGTTATTAATGTAATTTTCTTCCTTAGAAGTGAGGGAGAGAGATATGATTTTTTCAGGGTATGTATATGTAAATATATATCCATACATATACAAATCCAGCATAGTAACTGACATATAGTATTAAATAATAAAAAAATTGAACGAATGAATTAATGAATGAGTGGAGGAATAAGCCCACATTCAGTTTCCTGATGTTACATAAGCAATAGGTACACTTCATGGGCAAAGTCCTGAAACTACAGTACCACCTAAATCTTATGCTGAAATCAGAAAAAATGTGTTTAATAGAATGAATGGATAAATCCATGAATGGAAAGCATGATGCTGCCCCTCTTTCTACATTTGACTAATCATTATGACTGGGGGATTAGAAAGCTTTTAAAATGTGAATGAACATGGTGCTGCTGACTATTCTATATATGTGTCAGTATCTATAGGAAGTTGGTTCCACAGTGCAGAAAATTACAAAAGCCACAGGTGCTAAAGACCCTTGGTGAAATGCATGCAAAATTTTTATAGACTCTATGCACATACTCCATATACTTGTAGGTATTGCTATATAAATAGTTATTGTACTGACTGTTTAAGGAGAATTACCAGAAAAAAAGCCTGCACATTCATTACAGAGACAATTTTAAACAAAACTCACAATCTACAGCTGGTTGAATGCATGGAGGCAGAACCCACAGATACAGAGGGCCAACTGTGCATCGGAGTTCCTGCCACGTTTGTTAGAAATGTTTTTGTTTTTTATAAAGTTTCTAAAAGTCGGGACTGAACTTTGCAGTGAGGAAGGTATCTTGGCTTGCTCTTCTAAAATGTAATCTAAACACCCTGTGCATCTCTGTAGGGGTAGAGCTTTGAGATTAAGCCAGATTGTTTTGCACAGACTGTGGATAACCACTTAGAGTACAAATGCTAGACAGTATGAGTGGGGGGGTGGGGGAGAGTTACTCCAGGAGCCCTTCTTGGGTTTCTGTGACTAAGCTGCCATTGTAGGGGATGCAATGAATAGGCTTCATTTGAGGAGAGCTACCCATTTGTGAGAGAGGATACAGGGCTCCAAAGCAGTGATTCTCAAAGTGTGGTCCCCAGGTCAGCACCAGCAGCCCTTCAGATCCTTAGAAATACAAATTCTTGGGTTTACTCCATCCAACTGCATCACATCGGGGCCATCCATGGATGTTGGAGGAAGCAGCCAGGTGATTCTGACACATGCTGAACACCGAGCCCTGCTACTCAAATCCTGGAAGGCTGTTAGAACAGCAGAATTTTATAACCTGTGCAAGACTCATTGAATTGGCATTATGTCATGATTTTTATGCACATTAAACTTTGAGAGTTCTACCTTGGAGCAGGGTGAAAGCCTTCACTACTTGAGAGTCATGCTTTTGTAATCCTTCTGCTGTTGTGTATGGCATGGGTGATGATTCCAGCATTTTAGGAGGATGAAGCCAAAGCCCTGAATTGTAACCCACTGAAAACTTTCAATAGATTTGTGAAAGCAGCTGGAGCAAACCAGTGATTGATTGGCTGAAGTTCCAGTGGCTAGCTGGGCTTCTCATGATGTCTTTCTTTAGAAGACCACAGTTCTTTAATTAAGCAACTCCCTCCACAATTGACTCCTCTAAAAGTGGGGGCTACTATGATTGCTCTAGGGCATTCAGAGGAAGTGGCTTTGTAACTGTCAAGGCTAAGTAGCACAGAGATGAAAGGAAAGGTCTCATTTTCTTCTTTAAGAAAACCTTTTATTGGGCTGGAGAGGTGGCTCAGTGGTTAAGAGCATTGAGTGCTCTTCCAGAGGACCCAGGTTCAATTCTCAGCACCCACCTGGCAGCTCACAACTATCTGTAACTCCAGTTCCAGGGTATCCAACTCTCATGCAAAACACCAATGCACATAACACAAAAATAAATAAAAAACCCTTTTATTGACTCTTTGAGAATGTCTCACAATATATTTTGATTATATTCATCCTCTCCCCCATCTCCTCCCATATATAACTTCCTTTTCCTACCCACCTAACTTTATGTTTCCATGTTTTTTAAACCTAGAAAGTTCAATTTGTGTTGCCCATACATTTTTGAGTGTGGCACCCTCTAAAGGAGTTGGGTGGATCCACCAGGAACCATACCCTTAGAGATAACTGACTCTCCCTCCCCTAGCAGTTATCAATTGTCAAAAGCGCCACAGCTAAAGGAACCCACCACCCATGTCTATGCTGGGATTTTGTCTGCCTTGAGCTTGTGAAAGTCTTACTCATGCTGTCACAACAGCTGTGGTATGTTCATCTGTACAGGTGCTCTGCTGTCTAGGAGACTATGAAGAACCTTCCAGAATATTACAGTTTTGTCATGTGATCATGTGACGGGTGTGGTATAGATGCATTTTACTCAAAGTATGCTCCACAGGCCAGGAGATCCTATCAATGAAGCTTACTAAAGAGGTCGAGTCTCCAGACTCACACCCAGACCCACAGAATCAGACTCAGCATGTTAGCATCCTATTCCAATCTTGATGTAAAATTTGGAAACATGCTGGCATAGATGAGGAGTTGTGAGAACATGTTGTCTGTGTTTCAATCCTAACTCCCTTGCTTACAAACTGCATGGCCCTGGGCAAGAAATTTAACCCCTCGGTGTCTACATCTCCTCATTTGCTAGGAGGGGGCAATTAGAACATTATGGGTTTTTAAAGCTTAAGTGAGAGTGGCCCTGGCAGCTCATGCCAGCAATCTTAGTTTCTTAGGGCCTAAGGTAAGCTCATGGCCTGTCCAGGCTGCATAGTGAGTTCAAGGCCATCTCAAGTAATTAAACTAGCTTGGGATGGAGCTCAGTGGTAGAACATTTGTCCAACCAAAATCCAACTAAACCAACCAAAGTGCCACATATGATAATACATTAAAGGGCCCAATAAACTAGCAGGTACAAGGAAAGCACACAAAGCTCATTACATTTACTTTTTCCTCTGGTCCTCTGATATGCTGATATGATCACTGTAGAGGCAAATAAAATAAAATAAAATAAAATAAAATAAAATAAAATAAAATGAAATAAAAACAAGAAGCAGCTCTGCCACCCCATCACCACCTGTCAGATCCTGACTTCTTGGTGTCTGGCCCAGGGCCTGAGATGCCCAGTACAGACAATTACAGCCCACCTCCTAATGGCTCCTGGCACCTTATCCTAAATGGCCAGTCTCAGGGAGAACTCTAACCCATTCCTTCCCAGGGGTATGGTCCTTTTTCTCTCTGGGAATTTGCCTGCTGTGTTTTTGTCTATAATGCATATTGTTTATTGAAAGTTTTCCATCAGGCTCAGTGGGTACAGACATTTGTCACAATGCTTAAGAACCCCAGTTTAAACCCTAGACGCCACATGGGAGAAAGAGAAATGACTGCCACAAATTGAACTCTGTTGTGTCTACAAGCACTCTGTGAGACATGAATGTGCACACACACACACATACACACACAAATGTGAATAGTAACGATAATAATAAAACATTTTATGTCAATGCAATTCTGGCAAATCCTTTCACCTCCATGCCTTGGGCACACCATTGTCAGTATGACAACCGTGCTCAAATATTTTATTTTGACATTAAGGTCTTTATGGAATATTTTCTAGCTGAAATATTGAGCATTCACATTTTTCCCTTATAGGTATATTTTAAAAGTAGAAAACAAAAAGAGCTGCTGATATTTCATTTGGCATCTTTGTAATTACATTAAGGTATCTGGGCTTTGAACTTTTATTGAATTTGCAAACAAAAATACATCCATAGGCAGCATGCTAGTTCACTATGTATCAATGACTGACAGTCCTTATATATTACTTAAGAGGGTTTTTTTTTTTGCTGTTGTTTATATGCTAAATTTTTTATTTGACTTATAGATAAGTACCTATAAGTACTATAAATCTACTCCTAGGGTTGAGATTATGTTTTTATTCTGCAATGTTGGTGACCATCAACCTGAACAGTGATTTGTTTTGTTTTGTTTTAGTTTTTAGAGACAGGGTTTCTCTGTGTAGTTTTGGTGCCTGTCCTGGATCTCGCTCTGTAGACCAGGCTGTCCTCGAACTCACAGAGATCCACCTGGCTCTGCCTTCCGAGTGCCAGAACGGTGATTTTTTTTTTTTTTTTGGTTTTTCGAGACAGGGTTTTTCTCTGTGTAGTTTTGCGCCTTTCCTGGAACTCACTTGGTAGCCCAGGCTGGCCTCGAACTCACAGAAATCCGCCTGCCTCTGCCTCCCGAGTGCTGGGATTAAAGGCGTGTGCCACTACCACCCGGCTTCAGAACGGTGATTTTTAAAGTGATAAAAAATACTCAGGTGCTGAGGAACACACCAGTCATCCCAGGCAGGGAGATGGACAGTTTGGGGCCAGCCTGGGCTATACAGTGATATCTTGGCAAAAAGAAAACAAAAATGAAGAGGAAAAATCAAAACTGAGAAGAAGAAAAAGAAGGAAGACATGAAAGCGAATGCAGCCAATCTCTGTGTGATCTTCTAATATCCATCATAATTTACCTATTACATAGATATAAACATGTAAGCAGTCTGAACTAACATTAATAAGAATATAATCTGAACAATGTCTTTTTCACATGGTATGTAATGAATGCCTATTAACCGAACCTCAGGAAAAACACTGGATTTAAAAATGTCATAAGAAGGTAACTTTCTAGCCTATTAGAAACCTGGCAATGTTTTTCAGTTCAGTGAAGTTTTTATGCTAAAAAGCAAAGGACTTTTGGAAGCATCATGTTAGAAGAATCAGACAGAAGATGTCTTTGCTACTACACTGGGGTCTCCGGTGTCTAACATGTCCTAGATAGAATTTTCTTTTGTGACAACTA
>CABHPQ010148640.1:0-16274 GCA_902168405.1 Peromyscus aztecus | reverse complement strand
GTGTGGGTCTCTGATTCTTATGTCTTCTCTCGGGGATTTGTTCTTTTTGTTTATTTGATTTATCCAACTTCAATGTGGTGAATGCCTTGGCCAATTACATGCTAGAAACTTTGCAATCCTATGCTAAATTTAAAATGCTATTTGAAATATCCCATATAGCCCAAGAGAAATGATGTCAGCTGACATCATGGAAGCATCAGGAGAAACTGGGCTCTGTCCATTCCCACCTGCAATTACAGGACTCACAACATGTAAATATGCTGCTAGTCTCCAGGAGAAATTGTTGTCTTAGCACATGGATGGTCAAAGCAGTCTACTCACATAGCCTTAAGGTCTCTGGGGAAGGCATGCTTGTGGTTAGAAGATAAAACTGTTGGGTCAATTCATGAGTCTGGTGATAGGTTCTCAGGTTCCCTGTCTGCTTGTCACTCGTGGGTCTGTTAAAAAATGACTAAACATTGATGTGTCCAAATATAAAACCTTTCTGTGCATGTTTTTGTTTCTGAGAACATATGGTGACTTTTTTTTAAACCAAAGCAGATTGTCACTTAAAGTATCAGAAATGACTATACCATTGTCACCATGGTTAGATACTGAGGAATTGCTAGGGAACCTGCAGAACTTGTCAGTGTTGGCGACTCACAGGGGCCAATTATCCTTGTCTCTAGGTTCTACTTCCAATGTTAACACTTGTCCTGGTGAAGCCCTCAGAGATCTGGTCCTTACCTGCACTACTCCTGGTTACTCTATCACACTCTGATACATACTGGTGTTGGGTTTGCCCCAGGAAAGAGTCTGTACTACTGGGAGAAAGAGGTTATTATGAAGCCACAGAAAACAGCTCATTCTTCTTCAGCTTCATCTCCACCTCCAGAAACACATCTAAGGAAGAGTTGTCCTCAAGGTTGACTTCTGTGTTAGTAGAGAGACAGCCCCGTACTACTGCGATGAACACATTGAGGAACATCAGTGTCAGGCACATTAAACTCCATGCAGTGTGCTCATAATACTCCCTGCACTGTGCTCAGGAAGAGTACTGGAGCTCATCTCCAGCAGGGGGCGCACAGCACACAGGAACTCAGGCTCAACTCAGGAGCAGGTGCAGAGGGTGGCTAAGGCTTTGTTTCCTTTGGGATTTTGAGCTTCCCCCAAATATAACTGTTTCACTTTCAAAACACAAAAATAAAAACACAAAACAAACTTAAATCATTGACATAAGAAAATATAAATCACTTCTGGGTATTCCTGTTTTTATTTATAAGTACACCTGCTCATTTTTATCCAGGCAGATTGTCACTTATAGGAGCATAGATGACTCTGCCATTGTCACCAGGATTAGACCCGGAGGAATCTTGGGGGAACCTGGAGAGTTTGTTCTGATGAGAGAAGGCCCATCAGTGTGATTCTCTGTTTCAGTCTTTGGGATTCAGACAGGACCCTACAGGCAATCTAGGGCCAGTGACTAAAAATCCAAAATCTTTTCACATCTACCCAGTCAGTCTATACAGATGTGCACCTCAAAACCAGAGATGATCTGGGCTATTTGTAATTTTTCTGACACTGAGTTTCTTTTTTATCTCAATTTTCAATATTTTTTGCAGCATTATAAATACATGCAACTAATTTTAGTCTCTTCACTCCAATTCTCCTTTCTCATCTCCTCCCTTGTGAAAAAAACCTTATTTTCCTCCGCATGTCTCACTCCTAGTTCTGTGTCTCTTTTTATTTGTGACCCATTGAATTTAATTAGAACTTCTTGACTGTGGGTGGGAGTGTTGGCAACTTTCCAGTAGCTCTCCTACTGAAGAAAATGGAACTCCATTTCCCAACAGCCATAATTTGCCAATAATCTTTCAGTGAGGGGTGAAACCTCATGGGCTTTTACTCTTTCTATGATAAAGGACTATTGCTAGGTATCTGTTAAAATGAGTTTAAAACATTAATTTACAGAAATAAAAGTAAATACATTGAAATAAAATAGAGGTTTGTATATATATGTATATATATATAGCCATCATATTCATAACGGAGGTCATTTGAGTCACCATTCATGGAACTGTATGACAATATTAATGTACAGGAAGAGAAAAGCCCTATTACATCACTTCTTATTGGGCGGCAATCACAGTAACCACTTGAGTTGGATATAGATGTGTGGATGGAGGTAGGGGTAGAGATGGACAGTTGGCACCCACACAGGTGAAGTGAGGTACTAGATCTAGAACTCTATATCACTAATGGTAACTATAGTCTAAAGGAACTAGCTGCACATTTGAAAGAACCAAAGAGAGGGAATCAAAATTGTGCTTAACAACATTATTCATTAAATTATGTAAATCAAGTTACAATTCCATATTTCATAAATATGGACACATGTTGCATGACCATTACTGAAAAGATGACATTTCTCAGGAAATGTATATTCCAGGCTGGCACAGGAGTGATCTCATGAATCTCTTTAGTGCCCTAATCTGTTGTTAGGAACTCACTCTGTGGACCTTCTAAACAAGGAAGTGTTACTGCACTGATTGTGGCATTTGACTCCCGTGCATCTGGGTGCCAATCCATCAGAAAATATTATGAATAGATTGGATCCAGCTTCTCTGAGAGTTCTGTGTCTCTCATTGAATTAAAAACTATCCAAGAAAAATTTTATTTATAGAATTCCATGTGAGCAAAAGATGACACAGGAATCATCACTTGGGTTGTCCCATGATCATCCCACCAGGAAATCAGCACAGGATGACCATCTCATAACATAGAGGTCAAGTGTAATAGACAGTCCACATCTGGATTCAGTAGGGATCCCAGTAATGAACAGGACACAGCTGAAGCCCAGTACTATGAATCCGGACCCTTATGTAACCCAGAAGAAGAATCAACCACACTATAAAGCTAAGAATCGAGGTTCATCACTGCCTCAAACTCCTTTAGAAGAGATGCTGAAAGTGCCTATCTGGGATCCAACCACAGGAACTATGAGGACACTCTCCAGGGAATGGCTCGACGTCATTGTGGATCCCTAAGAAACACAAAGCAGGCTTCACAACATTGGAATCTGACATTCTATGTGTCCTTTCCTGAAATTAGCTGAACACAGGCCCCTCATGGGAAATGCTCATCCTTTCCTATTGCAGCAAGGCCACCAGGCCCCCTGCCCTGCATATTTTGCAGTGACTACAAACCTAAAGTTCAGAAGAAACATATTCCTATTGTGTAAAAATAGGATCACAAGTTTGTGGAAATAACCACCAATGTCTGACTTGACTCAAAGCCCACTCACTATGTGAGATGGAGCCCATATTTGATGTTGCTTGAGTGACCAGGAACCTGAGACTAGATACCCAAGGGACTTAGGGTGAAACCAAATCCTGCTGTTCTACTGAAGAAATGCAGCAGTAAAATGACTTCTGACACCTTCTGCTACACTCATAGATCAGTGTTTTGCTAAGCCATCATCATAGAAGCCTCCTTCTTTATCACGTGGGAGGAAATACAGAGATGCACAGGCAGGTAATATATGAAATAACATGCAAAGTGTGAGAAGGTTTGGAACACTTAGACCTATAAGGGACTTCTCCATCAAATCCCTCCCCTTCATTTTCAGGACATCTGAAGAAGAGCAGATGTAAAGAGTATAAAAGCCAGGGATGTTGGAGGACACCAAGGACAAACAGCCTTCCAAACACAAGAGAGATACATGTAAGAACTCAAAGAGACTGAGGCAGCATGCACTGGGCCTACACGGGTGTGTAGCAGGTCTGAAAAGAGAAGTGGACACATGACCCCCATGACCCACTCCTAACCCAGAAGCTGTCTCCGATTGGTAAACACTTGCAAATGAAAATGTAGTTTTCTCCAAGGGATTCTCACTGGGGAAACAACTTCTCATAAGGGCAGGCCCCATGTCCAGCAGTTGATGGTTAATAGAAAACAAACTCAAACGCATCTTTGGAAGTTCCTTGTCTCATAATTTCATGTCAGGGATTTTTCTTTTTAAAATTTTTTTTCTCTTTTTTTTTCTTTTTTTTATTAATTTATTTTATTTTATTTTACAACATAATTCAACTTTACATATCAGTCGAAAATTTTATATTTATTTAATTTATTTTTATTTTTTCTTTTTTTTTTTTTTGTTCTCTCTCTCATACCCTATTCGAACTTTTTATATAAATTATGGATTCTGGATATGTGTTTTCAGGTGATCCTTGAGTATGCAAATGAATGAGTCTCTGTTTTGTATCTGGTTTTTTGTTCCTTTTCTTGGGCTATTTTTCCTCTGTTGTTTTGTTCAATTCCAATGTGTTTTTAATTTATCTTATTATTATCCCTTAGATTTTAGTTTGTTTTGTAATGAGAAACAAATAGGAGTTGGATCCAGATGGAAGGGGAGGTAGTAAGGAACTTGTATGAATACATTAAGGAGAAATATACAATTCATGAAAAATGTATTTTCAATAAAAGAAAAAAATGTTAGTTAAGAATGTGGAATTAATTTTTTAAATGAAATCATATTGCATAATATTTTTATTTGAAAATGACATTCATCTCCTTAAAACCTTAATTTAAGAAGTAACACTGTAGGCTTGAGAATTGCCTGCTCTTCCTGAGGACTCATGTTCAGTTCCTACCACCTACATAGCAGCTCATAACTATCTGTAACTTTACTTCCATGGCATCCAACACCATTTTCTGGTCTCCGCAAGCACCAAGCATGCAAATGGTGCACTGATATATACCTCAAACTCCCAGTACCCAAGAAGTATAGGCAAGGAAGATTAGAAGTCAAGGTTAGTCTCAGCACACAGCTAGTTTCAGGGCATTTGGGACTACTTGAGACACCATCTGAAACAGGAAAAAAAGAAACCCAAACCATCCACTCCATTGAATAATTTTACTAGATGGGCTTGGTTAAATTCAATGGGTCACAGAACAAAACACTTGTCTCTGGAGGGGAGACCCTCCTCTGGGCTGTTCACCTTCAAGGAGAACCTGCATGCCTTGCAAAAAAAGGATAAATGTCTGTAGAAAATTGCAGCTATGACGGAAAACCTATGAGTGTGTCACTGGACACATTCAAGAATCAGTTCATCCTGAATCTGAGCTCTGCTACAAATTAAGATCCAGCCTAGTATTATTGGGAAGTAAATACAATGAGTAGGTTCCCTGTGTGCTCAGAAACAGCCTCTTTGAGGATGCTCAGAACCAGCATGGGTGATTACATCCAGGTGTCACCAGAAAAATAAAATGTAATAGATAAGAGAAACATCTGAACAGTGAGGGAGTACTCTGAGACTCTACGGTTTCCCATCCTAACTTCATATAAATTCAAATACCATGTAATACACATGACATAGCTACTGTGACAAGACTCCAAAGTGAGTAGAGAAAAATTATTCATTAAATAATATTGTACACATATGTTTTATTCATTGCCTATGAACCTTACTGGAAGGATAAACATTAATTCCATATACATATAAGAAGGTTTGCTTGGGTGGTGGTGGCACAAGCCAGGCAGATCTGTGTGAGTTTGAGACCAGCCTGGTCTACACAGCGAGATCTAGGACAGGCACCAAAACTACACAGAGAATCCCTGTCTTGAAAAAAAAAAAACCAAAAAAAAGGCTCCAATTTTTGAAACATGAGGTGTCGGACATAAAGTCATCACCAGCACCAGCATCTGTAAATCTATCTGTATCTTCTTTCCACTTGCAGGAGGGAATTTCTCAGCTGGAATATATGATTGTGACTTGGGATCTCAGTTCTTGATGTTGCATCCACTGTGTTGAGCACATGCAGCTCTGCTGGGCAACTATAGGAACATGGTCCCAAGGTGTCATCCACTGATCTGCAGAGCCCTCAGCTCAGGCAAAGGAGGGAGGGAAAGCTGGACATACTCACATCATCTGTCCTTTACTGTGTTTTGATTTCATCACTCGTTTCACTGAGCATATTTTTTTTCTTAAAGTGTTTTAGTCAAATTGTCCATAATGACCCCCTAATGCAGTTTCTTTGTCTGAAGAATGTATTCTCCTGTTGTTCTTTCCTGTTGTCACTTACAACAATTGGAAACTTCTAGATCTGGATCCAATTGTCACCAGTGAGGAGGCTGGCTTCGAGAGGGGCTTTAATGAGTGTATGGAACCATCTTAAAATCAATCTCTGACGTATCCAGTCAGCCTCTCCAGATTAACAACAACTGTTTCTTTCTGAAGCTGAGCTCTGTGAACACTGAAGCTGTAGGGATGTGTTACTGCTCAAGAAAGACAGTGCTATATAAGTTGGCACTCCCCCAACAATGGAGAAGTGTTCCCCTTACTCTGTATCCTCTTCAACATAGACTATCATCAGTGTTTTTGATCATAGCCATTCTGACAGGTTAATTTTGTTTTTATATCTCTGATGAGTAAGCATGCTGAGCAATTCCTTAAATTTCTTTTGTCCATTTGAGATTCTTCTGTTGAGCATTCCCTGTTTAGATCTGTAGCCCAATTTTAAATTTGATTTTTTGGTGTTTTGCTGTCTAGTTTCTTGAGATCTTTATATATTTTGGAGATCAGCCCTCTCTTAGAAGTGGGGCTGGTGAAGATCTTTTCCCATTTTGTAGGCTGTCGTTTTTCTTATTTACGGTGTCCTTTGCCTTAAAGAAGCTTCTCATTTTCAGGAGGTCTCGTTTATTAATTGTTGCTCTCAGTATCTGTGCTACTGGTGTTATATTTAATAAGAGGTCTCCTGTGCCAATGCTTTCTAGGCTACTTCCTACTTTCTCCTCTATCTGGTTCAGTGTAGCTGGATTTATGTTGAGGTCTTTTATCCACTTGAATTTGAGTTTGTGCATGGTGATAGATATGGGTCTATTTGAGATCTTCTAAGTGTTGACATCCAGTTATGCCAGCACAATATGTTGAAGATGCTTTTTTTTCCATTGTACAGTTTTGGCTTCTTTATCAAAAATCAGGAGTTCACAGGTATGCAGATTAATGTTAGTATCTTCAATTTGATTCCTTTGGTCCACATGTTGGTTATTATGCCAGTACCAAGCTATTTTTATTACTATAGCTCTATAGTAGATCTTGAGATCTGGGATGGTGATGCCTCCAGAAGATGCTTTATTGTACAGGATTGTTTTAGGTTTTTTGTTTTTCCATACGAAGTTGAGTATTGTTCTTTTGAGATCTATAAAGAATTGTGTTGGGATTTTGATGGGGATTGCATTGAATCTGTAGATTGCTTTTGGTAAGATTGTCATTTTTATTATGTTGATTCTACCTATCTATGAGCATGGGAGATCTTTACATTTTCTGATATCTTCCTCAATTTCTTTCTTCAAAGACTTAAAGTTTTTATCATACAGGTCCTTCACTTGTTTGGTTAGAGATACCACTAGGTATTTTATATTATTTGTAGTTATTGTAAAGGAGGATGTCTCTCTGATTTCTTTCTAGGGATAATCAGACTAGAACCTACAGCTCCACAGAAGCTAGGAAACAAGGAGGACCCTAAGAGGAATTCATGGATCACATTGGGAAGGGAAAACAGAGGAGATCCCAATGAATAAACGGGGGATGAGGGTGAGCAATAGAAAGTAGGAAATGGGGGATGAGAACATGAGGGAATGGGATGTTCAAGCTGGTGTAGGGATGGAGTGGGAGAGCAATGAAAGCGATATCTTGATAGAGAGAAACATTACGGAGTAAGGGAGAAACCTTGTGCTAGGGAAATTCCCCAGAATCCATAAAGATGACCCCAGATTAGACTACTAATAATAGTGGAGAGGATGCCTGAACTGGCCTATTCTGGTAATCAGATTGGTGAATATTCTAATAGTCATCATAGTGCCTTCATCCAGTAAGTGATGGAAGCAGATGCAGAGATCCATAACCAAGCACCAGTCTGAGCTCCAGGAGTCCAGTCAAAGAGAAGGAAGAGGGATTTTATGAGCAAGGGCAGTCAAGATCATGATGGGGAAATCTACAGAGACAAGTGAATCAAGTCAAAGGAACTCAAGAACTTTAGGCCAACAGCTGTGGAACCTGCATGGGACCAGACTAGACCCTCTGCATATGGGAGACAGTTGTGTAGCTGGGTCTGTTTGAGGGGCCCCTGTCAGTGTGTTCAGGATCTATCCCTGGTGCATGAGCTGGCTTTCTGGATCCCATTCCCTGTGGGCTGACCTTTTGCTCATCCCTGTTAAAGCAGAGAGGGGCTTGGTCCTGCCTCAACTGAATGTACCAGTCTTTTATATCCCCCATGGGAGAACTTACCCTGTTGGAGGAGGGGATAAAGGGTGGGTCTGGGGGGGAAGGTTGGGGGAGCAGGAGGAGGGATGAAGGGAGATCTATGGTTGGTACATAAAATGAATTAAAAAAATTAAAAAAAAAGACAACGCAACTTCAGCATAAGTCATGATAAATCAACCTGCAGGGAAGCTAAGAACCAGCAGGTGGCACAATGGAGCCAAGAATCCCCAGTAGAGAGATGAGGTTGGTGTGGCAGGGACTCCCAGATCTTTCCTCTGTCCTCTCCTGCCCTATTCTCAATACTAAAGATAGTATAACAATTTTTAAAACTATAACATGGATGGAGAGTAACTCCTGAGGATGCAAACCAAGCTGAGGATCTATTGGCATTTGATGATGAATGAGGAAAACATAATCAATTTTCTTTGGAAGGTTTCCTATATACTAGTGAATGACTGCACCTATGTGTATATAAATGGAACTGACTGGACTCACTGTGTCACTAGTTGTTGAAACAAGAGAGGTCAGAAAGTTGGGACAGAGACTTATTGGAAGGTCCCAGGAGGAACATGTGGGTCATAGTGGGTGTACATATGATCATACTATATTTTATCATGGATTAAAATTTCAAAGACCATAAATTATGGAATGTGAAAATAACAGTTTTACATATGTTGAAAATTTTCATACACATGTATTTTGTACACTGCATATATTACTCCATAACCTCTACCTTTCATTTTCTTACCCCTTCCTCTTTACCTTTATTCTACATGACAGTTTCCCTTATACTTCATCATGTATTCGTATTCATAGTTGTGTGTGAGTATGAAATATCCTGGAAGTACTAATGAGAGTCTCATTTAATGTGTGTGTTTCTGAGATGCTCTTAATTAATACATAATCTCTAACTGCATTCATTTTTCTATAACTGATGTAATTTCCATATTCCTTGGAGATGAAAAACTCCTGTTGTGTTGTTTATATAAACATGTCTTCTTGATAAAAACATAGTTTATTTCCATAATTCAGTTACTGTGATGCTGCTGCAATAATCATTGTTGTGCAAATATTTCTGAAATATATTTACTTTTTGTGTCCTCAGCATCCTGCTGCCTAACCCAGGTATCCTCTACCTTCTTCTTCAGCTGGACTAGGTCCTGACCTAAGAAGTACCCTATTCATGAATATGCAAACTACTTGAGTCTATGATGGTAAATACAAGGATGTACAATCCCCTCAACAGCATATGATCAGTGTCCTCTCCACAGTCACTGAGCACACAGGTCCTCACCATGGGATGGAACTGCATCATTCTCTTCCTACTGTCAGTAATTACAGGTAAGGGGTTTTCCAGTTCTAAACCTGAAGAAGGAACAGGGACTGAGGTGACAATGACATCCACTCTGCCTTTCTCTCCACAGGTGTCCACTCCCAGGTCCAGCTGCAGCAGTCTGGTCCTGAGCTGGGGAAACCTGGAACCTCAGTGAAGTTGTCCTGCAAGGCTTCTGGCTACACATTCACTAGCTACTATATGAGCTGGGTGAAGCAGAGGCCTGGACAGGGCCTGGAGTGGATTGGATATATTTATCCTGGAAATGGTGGTACTAACTACAATCAGAAGTTCAAGGACAAGGCCAAACTGACTGTAGACACATCCTCCAGCACAGCCTACATGGAGCTCAGCAGCCTGACGTCTGAGGACTCTGCGGTCTATTACTGTGCAAGAGACACAGTGATACAACCACATCCTGAGTGTGTCAGAAACCCTGGAGGAACAGGAAGCTGCCCTGGGGCTGAGATAACACAGGAGATTAGACTGGAAACTTGCTCAAAAATAATCATTCTGAGTGTCCCTTTGTCTGTCACTTCACAGTCTTATAGGGTCTTTGTCAACCTTTCAAAAGGACATCAGAGAATAAAGTGATGATGATTCAGGAATGTTAGAGTATACCATACCTTGATCAGCTGTTTACCAGTGACCACCTCCCTTCACATGATTCCTTTTTAATAAGCTAAAATAGTACAAACTGTAGCAATACATTATGATATAAATATCCCTTATATCTGAGGGACTGGAATTGTTGCTGCAGTAGCTGAGAATAAACTGTGGTATAAATTAAGTAGGTAAAAGACACATCAACAGCATGTGCACAAACAAAGTCCCTTTCACAGTCCAATTTCGTTTGCCTAAAAGAAGCAAAGGCATTTTGTTGAAATGGGTCCCCATAGATTTTGGGGTAGGTGATTTAACCTCTCCTATGAAAAATTTTTTTATGTCTTTAGTTGTTGATACATGAATTGCTTTTGGCAGTAATAATCAAATCTCTAATTGTTTTAGGATCAGGGATGGAGCTGACTGTCATGTGGGGTCCCCAGGATGTGGAGTCTGCTACTTTGACAACAAGCTGGGCTCCTGCTCAGATAGCACTGGGGAAGGAGCAGTGGATTCCAAGCTGGGAATGTAGAGACCTGATCCTGTCATCAGCAGCCTTGGGTGCTCATTCCCCTGTTTCCTGAAATTGGATTCTCTTTGTCACCACCATCCACATAGACTGGACCAGTGAAAATTCATTACATTTTGCAGGTGTTTTAGAGGGAGATTTAGTATTCTGAGGATGATTAGGAAGTTTTAGTTTATATTATTTTTGAAAATGGCCTGTTCCCTCCACGTTTGAAACACATAAGAGACCACAAAGCTAAACCAGAATCTCAGCCTTATGTTCCTCTGTTCCATCGTTTTGAGATGCTTTTTATGAAATCAGCAATAGTATAAGAGGTGTTAGCAACTTCAGAATTAAGTTTTTTACAGTTAAAATTTTCATTTTAATGAGTAGATGAAAGAGATAAGGTGGACATTTCTGTTTTATTATCTGTCTGCTGCACTATAGCTTGCTGCAGATGAAGGAATAAGTCACAAAGGGCTCTGTAGATTTCTGTGTATAGTGGGAAAGAGGCCTGTGGAGTGTTAATATCAGGAAATTTATTCCAAGCCCTAATAGCAATTTGGCTGCTTTGGCTGTTAACCACTTGAGGGCTGGCAAGCTGCTGTGCAACTGTTTGGAAGTTTCCTTGTCTGATAATTTGATGACAAGTAATGTTTATACAGGTCCCTGCCTTTGGTTATGAGTAACAGTGGACAGGCATTTGTTAATTCATTACTGAAGCCACGGACTAAACTAAGGGGTGGTGGGAATTATTTGCATAAGAGCTTTTCAGGCTAAGTATTATTTCATATATATTTGCCATAACATTTATTATTCTTAAGGGAAATGGCTCTCAACCCCATTTTCTGCAACATCATATTTGAGATCTTTCTATGTAGAGAATGGGGGTGGGTGGTCATGGGTGGGATTTGTCATACTTCTCTAATGACTAGAAACATTGTCTGTAATTGTCCAGCCTGAGAAACTTCTTTAAGGCCTTCTGTGGGTAAGGATCAATTAATATTTTAATATACAGAAGAGAAATATGAAGACAGTTTTTTGGGGACTTCCTTTTCTTTGGTGAGACTGTAGTGCTAGCCTAAGCTGGTTCCACAGGTTTAAATGTTTTAATGTAACTGGTCCCATAGAGCAGCAGAACTTATTGTCATTTTTTTCCTCAGTATTCTGAATGAGTCTCATGGTTGTGACATCATGAATGTTTCTTAGTAACAGTCAATAGTTGATGAGTTTATCTTAATTATGCTTTGGCTCCAATTCATTTATGTAAGTTTTCTAGTTGGTTGAAACACTTTATTAATAAACTCAGATTCATCATTTATGTTTCCACATCACATTACGGAAAGAAATCAAACAATTCCCATTGATGTCATTTAACTAAGAGCAAGCCCAGATTTAAATCCCCTACTTAACTCTTCCTGTGTTGTAGAATCTTAATCTCTGTATCAATCTCCATCTTTTCTTCTGAATCTCTCTCTCTCTCTCTCTCTCTCTCTCTCTCTCTGTCCTTAACAAAGAGCTTTGCTCTGTATTTGTTGAACATCACAGAAAGCATCACATGGGAAAAGAATAAGGGATATTTGAGAGAAAATTTAAGAGAACTTTACTATGGATTAATAACTTTCTAGCTGACTCAAAAAAGTGCTACATGTATTTTGTTTTGTCAAACATCTGTACATTGTTTTAGACAATCATGGACACTCATTTTATAAAATTTATTAAAACATACATTTTGTATTTTCAGCAAAAGGTTATCATAACACACATGCAAACACTCATGCATTAGCGTTCAGTCAGGAACATGGAAGAGCACACAAAATTAGGTTAGAGCTATGCCTTATCATTTTATGTAAAAGCTGATTATATAGGAAATCCTAGGCAAGTAAGGTTGGGTGTTACAATATTCTCTTAAAGGCAGGTTAAACAGACCGAGTACACAGTTGATCACAGTCTGAAGGACTTCAAAGTGTATTGTTCACTCTGGCTGTGTGATCCAACAAAAATATCAGTCTCTTAGAATATAAGAGATATTTTTATCATAATTTATTGCCACAACAGTATAATTCCTGTAAGCTGGTTAAAAGTACTATGATATATAGTGATATTTTATTTGTACTGAAATGTGATTTTATTTGCATGTTAATAAATAAAGTTGCCTGGGGGTCAGAGCTAATAGCAAGCCATAGCAGAAGTCTGGTAGTGGGAGCACACGCCCTTAATCCCAGTCACATGACAGGCAGATCTCTGTGTGTTCAAGGATACCACCAGCATGGAGACACACGCCTTTAATCTCAATACCAACCATAGAAGACCTGGAGGTCTGTATAGATGGGCAGTGATGAGGAGGTCATGTGGTTGGGCTTACAACCAATGAGAAGGCACAACAAAAAGTCAATAAAAAGGACAAACACACAGGAAGTAGCACTCTTGCGGAAGGAAGGACAGGAGCCACAGGGAAGGGTAAGTTTTTAGCACTTAGCTATTACTCTGACCTGTTGGGCTTTCATCTCTGCATTGGCTCTGTGTTTCTTATTTAACAAGACGGTTACATCTACATCTGGCACCTAAAGTTCGTAGTACGTACAACCACTTTCCTGTGGCCTTTTGAGCCCCCACTCAGACCTGAGCTACACAAAGCTGATTGTGGCAGCTTGGTGGCCCTCCGGCTCCCTGGCTCCCCATCTTGGGCCTAGCTCGGTCTAGGCCCCAGGCCCGACTGACCGTAGCTACAAGCCATTACCAGAGCTGGAGCTACTTGCTTAAAGCCGGTGCTACAAACAACTCTGGCATACCCTGCCAAACAGGGCCCCTGCCTGTAAAGCCAATGCATGTGGTCGGAGCTTAAGGAAGCCGGCCAGGCTCAACTTGGCTCAAGTGGGAACACATGGCTAGATTTAAGCTTTTAGCCAGAACTCATGGCTATGCTTTCTCGCTTGTTTGCTTTCTCTCTCTCTCTCTCTCTCTCTCTCTCTCTCTCTCTCTCTCTCTCTCCCTGGATTCACACTTCAAGCACTAGGTAGCTGATTTGGAATTCCCTCAGATTTCTACTGTTCTACACAGACTTGGTAAGTCAAGTAAGATATCAGATATTTTAAAGAAAAAACTATTTAAAAGAGAAATTTTTTCCACATTAAAAAAAATTGGGTTTTATGTGTACACTGGAAGAAAATTGGGCTTTGTTTGAAATTTTAGGCAGTCTGACAATGGAACAACTATATGAAAAAATTAATGTTGATTGAATTATGCACATTATTACTTTTCTTGTCCTTATTTTACTATTTAAAAAGATAGTCAATTTAAGTGCCAGGATAAAAGTTTTAGAAAAATCTGTTGAACCTGTTAAAATGAATTATAGAGAAATTCAGATTCAGACAGAAGAAATTAACAGTGAAGTTGTTTCAGGATTGGATTATAAGGTTACAGAAAGAAAGCCTGTTTTCACACAATCACCCTTAATTTATCCAGTAACCATACAGAAGCTACCTGGTCAAGAGAATGCACAAAATATTTGGATTCCAATTGAAATGTTAGACTCACAAAGGTTTAAGGAGGCAATAGTATCTTATGGCATGCATTCCCCATATGTAAAGCAAATGTTAAACACCTGGTCAACTTATAATAGGATTATACCACAGGACTGGCAGGAGCTGGCACAGGCTGTTCTTGAACCCGGACAACAGCTGCAGTGGTGAATGTGGTTTAAAGAGGAGGCTAAAAACATAGAAAAACAATGGAGGGATAAAGGAATACAAATCTTCCAGGATCAGCTTATTGGAGAAGGCCAATATGCTTCAGTACAAACACAATGTTTATATGATATCCAAAACCTAATTCTATGTCGAAGGGCAGTCTTGAATGCATGGGACAGAGTTGAGGAACCAGGAAAAAAAAACTGAGTCATTTACAAAGGTTTTACAGGGCCCCAAAGAATCTTTCACAGATTTCTTACAAAGATTGACTTCAGCAGTATAGAGAATGGTCCTGAATTCAGAAGCTAGCCAGATAATAATCGAATCTTTGGTTTTTGAGAATGCAAATACAGCATGCAAGAGAATAATCAGGCCATTAAAGGAAAGATCTGCACCCTTGGAAGATTGGATTAGAGACACAGTCAATGTTGAGGCTCATGACCATGATAATATGTGGATAGGAGAAGCAATTTCAAGAGGTTTGAGGAATGTCAGATATTTTGGATGTGGTAAACAAGGACATTTAAAAAGGGACTGTAAACAGGGCATTCCTAGAAACAATGTTTCTTCAAGAAACAATGGCAACAGAATGCCCCTTCCTTCTGGAGTATGCAGAAGGTGTGGTAAGGATAAACACTGGACCAATGAATGTAGATCAACAAGGGACAGGCAAGGTAATCCTTTGCCTCAGTCTTTGGGAAACTCCCAGAGGGGCCTCAGGTAGCCGCCCACAGCAAATCCAGTTTAGACCTTTCCTGGAGTCATAGAGGAAACCCCTACTCAGAGCAATTAAATAACCAGATGTCTAATGGAATAAATCAGGCTGCTCGGGATGATGAAACAGCTGGGACAGAGAGAACAGAAAATTCAGGAGAAAACATAAAGAAATTTTTTTGGCAAACTTCTATTAAGGAACAAAGACCAAAATAAGCAATAAGAATAAATGGTGTTTTGTTGTCTGGTCTGGTAGACACAGATACTTATGTTACCATAATTGCACCAGAATTTTGGCATCCAACTTGGCCTCTTCAGGAGGTAAATGTTCAACTGTTAGGAATTGGGACATTATCTCAAGTGAAACAGAGTGCAAGATGGCTCGAATGTATAGGTCCAGAAGGACAGAGAGGAAAATTAAAACCATATGTGGCTAACATAGCTATGAACCTGTGGGGTTGAGACCTGTTGCAACAATGGAATACTCAGATTAACATCCCTCCAACCACAGAAACAAATCATAAACTAGCACATGTTTCTGAGAGAAATATTAGAAGATATTGTTCTAATGAGTGGTCACCAGCCATCCATATTATACAAGAACAGGGCACAACAACTGCTGATCTTCCAAAGACACCAACAGCTCTACCTTTAAAATGGTTAACAGAGAAGCCTATATGGGTTCATCAATGGCCTTTAACAACAGACAAACTCCAGGCTTTAGAAGAGCTGGTAGAAGAACAGTTAAAAGCTAAGAATATTGAAGAATCAACCAGCCCTTGGAATTCTCCTGTATTTGCTATTAAAAAGAAATCTGGTAAATGGAGAATGGTAACAGACCTTAGAGCAATTAACAAAGTAATTCAGCCAATCAGCTCTCTACAATCTGGAATTCCTTTGCCTACTCTGTTACCTAAAGGATGGCCTCTCATATTTATTTATTTAAAAGACTGTTTCTTTTCAAAACCCTTACAAGAAAAAGACAGAGAAAGATTTGCCTTCATAGTGCCTACATACAATAATTCTCAACAGGTTAAAAGATTTCAAAGGAGGGTCCTACCACAGGGAATGTTGAATAGCCCAACTCTGTGCCAATATTTTGTACAACAGCCATTGGAAGTGATATGTAAAAAATTTCCTAAATCTATAATTTATCATTATATGGATGATATTTTACTAGCTGA
>CABHPQ010148639.1:8502-19482 GCA_902168405.1 Peromyscus aztecus | reverse complement strand
TCACCTTGCCTGCCTAAGGCACCTGATTGGTCTAAGAAAGAGCTGAATGGCCAATGGCTAGGCAGAGAAAGGATAGGCAGAGCTGGCGGTCAGAGGGAATAAATAGAAGACAGAGGAGAAAAGAAGAGAGAGAAGAGAATGAGAACGAGAGGGACAAGCCCAGGGCAAGAAGCCAGGCAGTCAGACATGAGAAGCACTGAACGTAAGATGTACAGAAGGAAAGAAAGGTAAAAAGCCCTGAGGCAAAAGGTAGATGAAGAGAAACAGGTTAATTTAAGAGCTAGCCAGAAATGAGAATAAGCTAGGCTGAGCATTCATAACTAATAAGAAGTCTGTGTCATGATTTGGGGGCTGGTTGGTGGTCCCCCGCCACCAAAAGAAGAGAAAGCCTGGTACAACCACCCAGCTGCTTTTGGATGCCTACAAATGTTCTGGAATTTTAGCCTAGGCTGTAATTAAATGACTTTAAAGTAGTCTAATAGCATCAAGGTTTCCTTTAGTTAGGAGGGAGCATGTGGCCTTCTGAGGACTGTCACAGGCAAAACATCTTCCCAAGGTGAAACCTTCTATACTAACAAAGAACTAGGGGCAATTAGAGAACGGACTGAGTTCTGCACACTTTGCAGCAGTTGACCTCCGTCTGGAAAACTGCCCAGGGCAGCACAGTTAGTAGATGACAGAGCTGGGGTGCAAATCCTGACTGTCCCAGAGTCTGAGTTAACCACTTTGTGGTAGGTAACTCAGATGGAATATGGTAAGTATTTTTTTTGTAAACAAGCTTCTGAAAGCTCCGGTCCTCATTAATCTGCAGTTTTCCAGATGGAGGTCAACAGCCACAGCAATGCTCAGAATCTGATCTCCTCTTACCCTTATCCTCTTGACAAGCAGGGTCCAACCTCACTGCCTTGTGCCCTTTTGAAACTCTCTTGGGTCATCAACAAGTTTGACCCTTTGAGTGTTGCTTCTAAAATAGAAGTCGGTTTTTATGCAAGGCAGTTGCTGTGGAACAATCCTTCTGTACACTGTGAATATATATGACTCTCATTGGTTAATAAGGAAGTTGACTGGCCAATAGCTGAACAGGATAAAGTTAGGTGGGAGAGCCAAACTGAGAGTGATGGGAAGAAGAAGGGCGGAGTCTGGCCAATCATTTGTAATTAATATAAGCCTGTGTATGTTTATTTGAAAGTTGCCGGTGGGACAGAAACTTCCACCTACAGGCAGCCCTTCCTGGTCTAATGTTTTGTAGGAGGCTCAGGTAGGCTCAAGACTGAGCCTTTTCCATCCCAGACCACAGCCACTCCCAAGGAGAAACCAAGAAGAACTATTGCAAACAAAGTTCTCAACATTGGGTTCTGAGCAGGAATCGGCTATGAACCGGAAAGACCGCACAACAATGGCTACAACCAAAGAATAAGGCTATTTAAATTATTTAGTTGAGGGCCAGGCATGGTGGCACACACCTTTAATCCCAGCACTGGGAGGCACAGGCAGATGGATCTCTGTGAGTTCAAGGCAGCGTGGTCTACAAATTGAGTTCTAGAGCAGCCAGTGCCATGCAGTAAGACCCTATTTCAAAAAACAAAGACAGAACCCAAATTATTTAGCTGACAACTTTAAAACTGTGCCTAAATATAGACAACTTCCCAGGAGATGAATCCAGTCAATGTTTTGTAGAATGCCAGGAAAATGTATCAGCCATATTATCTAGATTTATTTGACTGTATCATAGCCTTGTCTATTTATGCCAGCTATTTATAGGACCTAAGCATAAATAACTTCTGTTAATTATAATTACATAGATACAAGTCTATAAAAAATACCAACACAACTCTCCACCACAATGAATTGAGGTGCTGATCTAATTAACTCATTTAATGGAATGTCAAAATAACTTTTGGTCTCAGAAAGCCATTCCAAATTTGTAGCTTTTGTTTGAAAACTCATAATTTTAATGGCAGTCTATGACCTAGAACAGCTTTTGGACAATATCCACAAGTCTTTTCCACCCAAGAGTAAGTATTTTAGCTCAAGTTTAAAAGGAACAGACAATATTTGGCTGGAGAGTAAGGGCTGGTCTATTTGTTATTTATACCACGAGTTTGTTTCCCTTGCTCGTATGTTTTAAATCGGGAATCTGAGAACTCCTGGCTTTGTTTTCTCTGGCATCGTAGGGCTATTCATCCTGGTGCTTGGCAGAGAGATGAGTTTGGAGAAATTCACTGCCCAAATTTCTTAGACTTCTGGGGTTAGGCACAAAGCAGGTGCTCTTGGGATGTTTGTGGATTTTCCAGGGTACTTTTATAAGGAGGAAAAAAAAAAAAAATGCCCACCTTGCCCATAGGGCTCATTTCCTAGGGTCTACCAGCACCAAACCTGTGTGTTACCCAGGTCTTTTCAGCCCTCTGGGACAGATGCTGACACTTGGCAATATGAAGGACCAACAACTGGAGATTAGGAAGCAAGAGTCCAGGCTCTGGAGAGCAGGCTATGGGCCTCTACCTGATTCCCTGCTTTGCATATCAGAGGTGGTCTCTTTACCAAGTCCAGCTTTGCATCCTGGAGGATGGGCAGGTTCTCTCGCCTTTCAAGACTCTCAAGATTATACCTCCTTTGGTGGCTAATGTTTTAGTTGGGGGTGCCTCGCAAATGTGTTGGGAGTGTGAGAAGGAACCACAGAACTTTGATCTGTGTAGGCGGAGGACCTACCTTCACCCTTTCCAATTCCTCTAGCACAGTGGTTCTCAAACTTCCTAATGCTGTGACCCTTTAATACAGTCCCTCATGTTGTGGGGACTCCCCTCCCCACAAAATTATCTCACTACTACTTCGTAACTGTAATTTTGCTGCTGTTATGAATCGTAATGTAAATATCTGATAAGCAGGGTATCTGATAATGGACCCCCAAAGGAATCGCGACCCATGGGTTGAGAACCACTGGTCTAAAGTGTTGATCGTCTTGCTGGAGGAACGCAGCTGTGGCTGTGAAGTAGTCTGCAGGAGCTTCTGAATCCTCAGACTCTCCAGCAATGAGTGGCAGATACATGGCTCCATAGTTCCATCTACTTGCTGGCCTCAGATTCAGGGCTATCAAACTGCAATGTATCTTATCTGATGATGTCAGCTCCCAGCCATGGAAGGCAGTCACCTTTCCCAAATACTTTACTATCTGAGCGGGGCCTCTGTCACCTACATGTTTTGGTAAGCTAATGTCTGCCCCCCCCCCGTACACCACTCCTTCCCTGCCCCCCATAACTGCCTCACCTTGAGGCTGTGGCATGTTAAATCCAGTCTCCTAAGCTGGTGATTGCACCCTGTTCTTCGGTTCCCAGGATAGCTCAGTTTTAATTAACAAATTCACTGTCAAGATAGCACTCCGCCATTGGCCTCCACGTCGTGCGGAGAGAAAAAACAGGGCTTCTTTCTACACGGCTGACCCATCCTTCAGGTGAGTCAGCACTTGTCAGAGGAATCAAAACTCGTAACTGAATCTGAGGCTCATCGGCCTTGGGCGCTTGGACCGAGGATATGAGCATGAATCTGAGTCTCTCTATCAGAGTCTCCTGGCTTTCCTTCGCGTGTCTGTTTTTGTTTTTTCAGAGCCTCGAGTATGCTAAGTTGGCTTCAGACTTGCAGTGTAGCTGAGGATGACATTGGGATTCTGATCCTTCTGCCTCTACCTTCCAAGCGTGGAGATTACAGAGATGCACCACCGTGCCTGGCTTTCGGGGTAGTAGGAATTGAACCCAGGGTTTCATGAAGGCTAGGCAAACACCCAACCAACTGAACTACATCCCTATTCCCTTGGACATGCTACAGATTTTCTTTCTCTGCCAGATTCTTACATTGTTATGAAATCCATAGACAACAAAGAGTGAGGAAAGCAGAGATTTCATACAGCGAAACCAAGCTCTTGGCGACCTAGAGGGACCTGAAAATAGATTGTCAATGAAAAGACCGCGTCTCGGAGTTTGTAGGGCTTAAGTGAGGAAATGGATCTCATTGGTTTGTTTATATGCAAATTAGGTGAGAAGGTAAGTACCAATGAGGAACAGGTTTGCCAAACAGAATAGAATTCTCAATCAGGTCCGTGTGGCTCTTCCTTCTCCTTTCGTCCCTTGATGCTACAGTGGGCGTGGGGGAAGGGAGCGGAGAACACGGGCCAATTCATTGTCTCAAGGCCTGGGAAGCAGGGGGAAATGGACTACTTACAACCATGGGTTTTTGTCAGGATCAGAGTCTCTGTGTCTGATTCCTGACTGTAGAATGTTCCTGGTCCTTGCCTCATGTAGTAGAAGAACACATTTCCATGGTAGCCATCACCCTTGTCCTTATTTCTGTCTTATTCTAAGGGTCTACCTACCTCTTACCTCTAACAGATGTGTGCTGTGGAGTAATCCTTTTGTACACTCTGAAGATGTGTTACTCTCATTGGAGTACTAAAGAGCCAACTGGCCAATAGCTAGACAGGAAGAGGTTAGGCGGGAGAGCCAGACTGAATGAATGCTGGGAAGAAGAAAGGCGGAGTCACCAGGGAGATGCAGAGGAAGCAGAAGATGAACATGCCATATTGAAAAAAGGTACCGCTCCCTGGTAGAGTGTAGATAAGAAATATGGGTTAATTTATGATGTAAGATCTAGTTAGTAACAACCCTAAGCTATCGGCTGAGCATTTCTAATTAGTAAGAAGTCTCTGTGTGGTTATTTGGGACTGGGCTGGCAGGACAGAAAACCCCGCCTACAATTGAGGCTTCTGCTTCCCCACCCACCACTAGGAACTGTGTGACTTGTCTGCTGCCCACGTTTAGCATCTTTCCATTGTTCTACTAGCACTTTTGTGGATTTCCAAAGTTCTTCCTCTCTCTGTCCTTAGAATGTTCTGTCTGTTCTCATACTGACTCTTCTCCTTCACTGGGCCATGCAGACACAGCTCCTGTTCAGCATCTCACCCGGAAGTAAGATGAATCAGGTTTCATGAATGTAATAGTCTGAAACAAACATTCCGGCTTTGGCAATGTTCTTTGAAACTCCATCCCTTTGGCAGGTGCAGAGCAGAAGCCTCCAATCCCTGTCATCGGAGGTCAGCTTCTGTTCTGAACCCTGGATTTCTATTAAACACACAGATTTTGTGAGTGAAAAATAAACGATAGTCAAACAACCAAGGGACACAAGCCTCTCTCTTTAGAACATGTCTTTTCCCTCCAGGACTTCAGCAAAGAATCATGGTTATCAAACCACATAAAAAAATAATGAAGAGTCCGAACCAGAGCTGATGGCTGTCTTGTCCACCAGGAGTGGACAGGAACCTATATATACAATATAGAAAGCACACCCAGGCAAGACATTTTGAAGATGCTACAACATTCCCAAAGTATGCAGGACAGACACCTGTTGGTCTAACAGGCTGGCTTTGGGGTATCGGTAGAAATGACAATGGAGCACCTGTGGTGATATTTTATCCATGTCCCCCAATAAAGTTTATCTGAGGATCGGAGGAAAAAGCTAGCCACTATATTAAACATAGAAGTCAGGCAACGGTAGCACATGCCTTTAATCCTATCACTTGGGAGGCAGGGATCTGTCTGGATCTCTGTGAGTTCAAGGCCACACTGGGAAAGAGCCAGGCGTGGTGGCACACGCCTTAAATTCCAACACTAGTTAACTATAAAGTTCTAGAGATCTGTACAGACAGACAGGAAGTGACAGAGTTGGGCAGGAAGAGGAAGTGATATAGCTGGGCGGAGAGAGGAAATGAGTTAGCAGAACAGAAAGTAATACAGGAAGTAGTTCTCTTTGGAAGCGAGGCTTGGTGAGGTGAGGTTGACTTGTGTCTTGTCCTATTCCTCTGATCTCTTAGCTTTAACCCCAATTTCTGGCTCTGTGGTTTTTTTTTGTTTTTTTTTAATTAATAAGACCATGTAGCAATTCATCTACAGAGTCCCTTCTTTGTGTCAGGCATGGGGTCAGTCTCCCAGCAGGGCCCAACCTCTGGGAGTTGGGTTGCCATGTCTGTGATGCAGAGGAGGAAAGTAAGCCAGGAATTACTTTGTCCTCCAGACTCAGGGATTCTAACAACAAGGTTGGGGCGCAACTCTTCATTTCAGCTTTCTGTCCCACTGTAGCCCCCAGCATCTGCCCCCCAGCTCCCTGGAGGAAGTTAGTTGGAAGTTAGCAGATATGAAGATCACTGAGGATGGACCGCCTCCCCCCATCAGATTCAAGCCCCACCCCCTGCTTCCTCGTAACACAGTGATTCTGCAAGTGCCAAATAGTGTGGTAGAAGGGAATGTCCTAATTGCTCCTGCTCAGAATTTGAGACGCCATGTGAAGAAGGGAGAAAGCATGACATTTGTCCCCATTTAAAATGTAAAGATACCATATTAAAGGACAGTTATCACTTGTACAAAAGGCGGAAAGCTTTGTTGAGGCCTGCTAGGGAAGGCTATTTGCTCCTGGTGAAGCGTGACTAGTCACCAATTCATCTTTTATTTTCTCTTTCTCTCTTTAAAATCTGCTTCGTTGCATGATGTTTGGTCAAAGGAATGAGATCCGGATCCCTGGTCCTGGGTAGAGACATGGTTTTCTGAGTGGCCAGGAAGATTGCTATTTAGCAAGAAGCTTTCTGGTAAGAACAAAGACATACCACTGTCCCCTAAGAGTTAATCCCAATGGGCCAGTTAGCAACCTGGACAGGAAATGCCTCAGGAAAACTCCTGTAGGGACTTTAAGAAATAGTATAAAGCTTGCCTAAGAATGCCAGTTAGTGCCAGGGTCCCCTTGGGCATTGCTCCCTCTCACTCCTTGGGTGTGTACTGCACAATGGTCTCTTCTGTCTTCTATGGCTCCATGAGAGTGTTTTCCTCTGCAGCGGTCCCTTTGCCCGTTGTGAGAACGCCTTCACTCCTCTGCCGTGATCCTGCCCATCTTCTACACCACACTTGGTGCTCTCATCTTAATCCTTTTGAGAGAGATCACAAGAGCTGGGGGAGCCAGGCAGAATCCAGAGACCTGGGCCCAGCAACAAGACCTGTGACGTGTCTTATTCTCAGAGGCCCCTGCAGCCTTTTGTCTGTGCTTAGTGTGGAGCCGAAGCTCAGAAAGGACTCTGGAATATTCTCTTAGACACCTAGGTCTGTCTGGTGTGGATAAGTCAGAACAACCCTATACAAATTTGTTTGATCTCTTCAGGTTACTAAGGAATATGTCCCATGGGCCTCTGTAAGCCATCTTCCCTCATCTCGTTTGTCCCCCTTCCTAGTGACATATTCATCCCTGAGTTCTACAGATCTAGCTAGCTGTCATCTGTCTCTCTGTTTATCAGTCTGGCATTTCAGTTAGTACAGATGTGACCAAATTGTCTTCTGGAAGTATTCACAACATACACTTCCACCAACAACACAGAGTGCCTGTCTGCCTGTGTATCCGATTTCCCAGCTGATAAAATTTTATTGAGGTATAAAATCCTTGCAGAAAAGCACCCAAATCAGAAGTTTGGGGGTAGGTGAATTTTCCCAACGTGCAACACAAAGCCGCTAGTTCAAGTTACGGAGTATGAATGGTGTCTCAGGAGCCCCTTCCTGTCCTCTTTGTTACCATCACCCTCCTGCTCAAAGATGACGATGCACTGACTTTTAACACCGCTGGCTAGTTTCAGCTGCGCTAAACGTTTAGGTTTCATTCATATGACCCGGAGCACTGAGCAGTTTGGAAATCATGGGTGCTCTTGCCGATGGCCTGCGGTTCATCCGCACTGCTGGGGCGCAGCTGCTGTACACAGACAGGACAACTCATCTTCTTGCTCTAGTGATGACCGTGCAGGTTGCTTTCAGTTCGGAGTCACTGGAAATAATGCTGCCATGAATGCCGTTTCTTGTTAACCAATTTAAGTTAGGATCTGAAACACTGGGTTTCATCGTGATGTTTTCGCCCGGGTGCGTTGTTGGACTTTGCTGTGTTCGCCCCTCCGCTGTCCTCTCTGCCCCTCCCCCAGACAGCCCCTGAAGTCGGTCCCCTTCTGCTCTCGCGTCACCCAGATATGCACCTAGATGCCACACATGACAGAAAGACGCAGTCCTTGTTCTTCTGCTTGCCCTCTGCCTGCCCTTGCTTTTTCCCCTTCCTGTTCATAGCCCTTTTGTCCCAAGTGCCCGCTTCTAATTTCATGTCATACATGTGTGCTCGTGTACACACGTAGAATATTCCCTATTGTATGACATGAGAGAAAATGTAGGATTTACTGTCTTGAGTCTGGTTGCTTTCGCTTGACAAGATGATCTCCTTTCATCCAGTTCCCTGCACATGACACAATTGTATTCTTCTTTAAGGTTGAAAATACTCCAGTGTGTGTGTGTTTGTGTGGTGTGTGTATGTGTTTGTGGTGTGTGTGTGTTTGTGGTGTGTGTGTGTTGTGGTGTGTGTGTGTTGTGGTGTGTGTGTGTGTGGTGTGTGTGTTTGTGTGGTGTGTGTGTGTTTGTGTGGTGTGTGTGTGTGTTTGTGGTGTGTGTGTGTGTTTGTGGTGTGTGTGTGTTTGTGGTGTGTGTGTGTGTGGTGTGTGTGTGTGTTTGTGGTGTGTGTGTGTGCAGTGTGTGTGTGCTGTGTGTGTGTATGTATGGTGTGACATTTTATTCATTCCTCTGTTGAAAGTCATTTATCTTGGCTATTGTGTGTAGTACATGTGATATGCATATGTATCTCTGCGGTATGCTGATATATACACCCATATATGGTTTCTATACTGGTTTCTATAGCATGGCCAATGTACACTCCCACCAGCAGTGATTTCTGTCATTTATTGTCACTTTTCTCTTGACAACCATCCTGACTGTGTACAATATAAGGCATTTTCTTAATTTTAGTGGTTGATGGGGGAGGGCCCAGCCCATTGTGGGTGGTGCCATCCCTGGGTTGGTGGTCCTGGGTTCTCTAAGAAATCAGGCTGAGCAAGCCATGATGAGCAGGCCAGTAAGCAGCACCCCTCCATGGCCTCTGCATCAGCTCCTGCCTCCAGGTTCCTGCCCTGTCTGAGTTCCTGTCCTGACTTCCTTTAATGATGGACAGTGATGTGGAAGTGTAAGCCGAATAAGCCCTTTCCTCTCTGAGTTTCTTTGGTCACGGTGTTTCATCACAGCAATAGTAACCTTCACTAAGACAAGTTGGTACCAGCATTGTGGGGTATTGCTGTGACAGACCTGACCATGTTTTGGGGAGGATTGTGAAAGGTCTTTGGAATTTGGGCTAGAAGAGCCACTGAGTATTGAGAGCTCAGTGGGATATTTTGTCGCAGCTTTGAAGGTAAAAATGTTGACAGTAGTGTGGATGATGGAGGCCTGGCTTGTGAAGTTTCAGAGGGAAGCAAAGACTCTTCCAGGCCATTTGTGTGGAGAATCGGTGGTTCTGGTCAGCTGGGGCTGAAGAATCAGCTGTGATTAACAAGAGACCAGAACCACTAACGTAAAATGTTTATATTACTGGGACAATTGATGCTGGTCGTCTGGAGCTGAGAAATTAGCGGTGATTAAGAAGAGACCAGCATCACTGAGGTGAAATCTTCTGGGAAGTGTTTCCTCAGAGTCAGCACATAGAAGCTGTGTTCCAGAGGCAGCCAAGGTTGTACCTCGTGTGGGTAGCAAAACTTGGCAAGTAGCCCAGGTGGTACTGGTTCTGAAGGCATGAAGGGGTCATGGAGAGCAGCTGAGGCTTGGCACTGTGAGAGGTCAGGAGAGGCCATTGGTGAAGGTGCAGCCTCAGTGGCAGTTGAAGGCCCAGGATTGAGGGGCCATGCAGGGAAGTTGAGGCTTGGCCATGAAGAGAGCCTAAGAGAAGCTATTGGTGAAAGCGCAGCCCAGCTGCAACATAGACCCAGCATTTTGGAGATGCCAGCACCATGGGATAGCCACCAAGAACAGCTGCAGTAGTAGAGAGGGGCCAGCCAGAGCCTAGAAGACAAGCTCTGTGTGCTGCAGAGGGCTGACCGGAGAAGTGACCCAAGCCCTCTGGAAGAGCCCAGAAGATGGTGAGTAAATCCCAGACACAGGGCATTGCTTGGATCTGATTGTGACTGTGCCCTGGTATTTCCCTATTGATGTAAGGAAGTATTTAACTTATTTTTTACTTTACAGGAGTCCACAGATGAGAGACTGAATTTTAAAAGAGATTTTGGGTTTTAAAAGAGACTGGCTATTTTAAAGAATCTGAACTTTTAATGTCTTTGAATTGGTAAGGACTGTGAGACTTTTAAAGCTATTTAATGATTTAATGGGAGATCTTGGGGACAGATAAGAAAGGAAGTGTTGTGGCTTAACAGTGATGTGTTTGTGTGTCAAGTTGACAAGGAGTCAGTTGTGCTGGCTAGTTTTAGGTCAACTTGACCCAAGCTGGATTTATTTGAATGGAAGGAACCTCAACTGAGAAAATGCCTCCATAAGATCCAGTTGAAGGGAATTTTTTCAATTAGTGATCATGGGGGAGGGCCCAGCTCATTGTGGGTGGGGCCATCCCTGGGCTGGTGGTCCTGAGTTCTCTAAGAAAGCAGGCTGAGCAAGCCATGATGAGCAAGCCAGTAAGCATCACTCTTCCATGGCCTCAGCATCAGTTCCTGCCCTGCTTGAGTTCCTGTCCTGACTTCCTCCAATGATGGACAGTGATGTGGAAGTGTAAGCCAAACAAACCCTTTCCTCCTCCAGTTTCTTTGGTCATGGTGTTTCCTCACAGCAATAGTCACCCTGAGACACTGACTGAAATAGAATCTCAATGTAGTTTAATTTGCATTTTTTTTCTGATAGCTAAGGAAGTTGAACCCTTTTCATATATTTATTGGTTATTTATATTTCTTCTTTTAAAAATGGTCTGTGCAACTCATTTGACCATATATTGATTGAATGAGTTCCTTTGGTGTTTAAGTTTTTGAGTTCTTTGTAGATTCTAGGTATTAATATCCCTCAGGTCTCAGTTGTCAAAGATTTTCTCCCATTCTGTGGGTTG
>CABHPQ010148638.1:11361-24920 GCA_902168405.1 Peromyscus aztecus | reverse complement strand
CCCGGCCATAACTTTTTTTTTCTTTTTAAAAGATAGGGCCTCACTTTGTACCTCTCCAGCTGGGATAGAACATTTTATGTAACCCTAGGTTTCATCTCCAGCACCACGTAATACTGGCTGTGGTGGTGCACACCTGTAATCCCAGCACTCAGGAAGTAGAGGAAAAGATGATAAAAAAAAAAAGTTCAAGGTCATTGTCATTGACACAGCAATTTCACCACTGGCCTGGGCTACATGAGACTGTCTGAGCAACAGCACACAATAAAAGGTGGATGAAGCCTAAAAAATGATACCTGAGGTTGTCCTCTGGCCTCAACACACATACACACATATGTGCAAGGACACCCACACATGCATGCACACACAACAAAAATAGAGTACAATGTGGAGCTGTGGGCACAGTATATAAGCCAACGGGGCGCCACGCAGTACCCCTGTCCATCTTCCCACAGGTGACTCAAGGTCTGGGGATCTGCCATCATCCCACCCCCACAAAGAATCTGCAAGGGAAATATTGACACACAACCACCTCTCCCCCAGACAGGGGAGAGCCCACGCCGGATGCCATCCGCGGTGCTGACGCTGCGCGGGCGCCAGCATATGGCTCCTGCTGTTGTGTTGGGGGAACACAGGCGACTGCCACACATAATGAGATGCTCACCCGGTGGGCTGCGCCGCCCACTCACCGTATCTGCTGTTAAACAGGATCTGCACGCACTCCCGCAGCGTGTTGATGTCCTCCATCTCCTTGATGAAGACGTCCCACTTCTCTATCAAAACACAGAAGGCCCAGTGAGGGCTGGTCCCCGAAGTGGGGGCTGCCGCCTCCTGTCAGGGTCCCCAGTTCCCACCACTCGCCCTCCACGAGCCTAGAGTGCCACTCTAAAGCACACAGCCCTCCTACCCATTGTCACCTCGGTCCCTATGCAATGTAGGGTGCTCAGTGTCCCCTCGGCTCCCTTACCAGCCTGTGTCCCTTCCGCATCTCCCGAAGAGCTGTGTAGACTCAGATCTGTATCCCCCCAGACCACCCTACCCCAGGCAGGCAAAAGCCCGGGAAAGCCACATCTCTTGAGGAAGGAAGGTCTTTACTATGTAAGACCAGGCTAGATTGGATTTGAAATCCTCCTGCCTCAGCCTCTTGAGTGCTGGGGTGACAGGTATGTGTCACTATGCCTAAGGAATTCAGCAGTGCTAGGGCCGGGACCTAGGACCCTATATGAGCTAGAGAAGTGATCTATTGTCCAGCCAAGCTCCCAGGGCCTCACTGAGACAGTCTAGGCAGGCGCTCTAGTGCCGAGGCACACCCCCCCTGCCACTCACTGGGGGAAATTATAAACAATTCATGACTGTTCAACCACATTCTCAGCCCGCACATACATTCTTTTCCTTTCTTTTGTCTGTTTTGTTTTGTTTTGTTTTTGAGACAGGGTTTCTCTGTGTAGCTTTGGAGCCTGTCCTGAAATTCGCTCTGTAGACCAAGGTAGCCTCGAACTCACAGAGATCCGCCTGCCTCTGCCTCCCGAGTGCTGGGATCAAAGCCGTGCGCCGCCACCACCCCCCGGCTTTTTTGTCGATTCTTTAGAGACAGGGCCTTACTGCACAGCCCAGGTTAGTCTCAAAGGAGAGCTTCCTGTGTCAGCTCCCAAGTGCTGGGAACTACCTATGCATGACCCCCCACTTTCTTTTCTTCTTTATTTTTTTACACAGGGTCTCACTATGTTGCTCTGGCAGGCCTGGTACTTTCTACGTAAGCCAGACTGGCCTCAAACTCACAGAGATCCTCCTGCCTCCGCTTCCTCAGTGCTGAGTTAAAGGCACACACCTAATTTTAACTTTTTTGATATTTCTTCTCTCATTAGGAGGAGTATAACTCTTCCCCCTCTGAGCACTGACTGGAACATTCTGGGCTTCTCATGGATAGAATGGGGGCAGAAATGATAGTCATTTCTGAAATGAGGTCATGAAAAAACCAGCTTCCTTCCTTTCTCTGTCTTTTACCACTAAGTCTGAGAACACCAGCCGCCATTTTGTGAGCCTGCTCACCAGACCTGAGGTTTAGAACTTAAGTCTCTTGCCTATGCCTGCAAGGGTGACCTTACACATGGCTCTCCAGCTTTCCTCAAGCCTTCGGATTAGATTGCAGCCTGGCTGACAGCATGCCGACAAGCTTGTGAGAGACCCTTCACCACAAACTACTTCCTTATCAGTGATAATCAGGTTTGCTTGTCAACTTGACAGGATTCAGAATCACCATGAAAACTAGCCTCTGGGTATGTTTGTGAGGGAGTTTCTAGACTGAGTTCACAAAGGTGGGAAGACTCATGCTAACTGTGTGCAGTACCATCCCATAGCTGAGATTATATAGAAAGAAGAAATCAAACTGAACACCAGCATTCACCTCTTCCCGGGCTCTGATTGTGTGACCAGCCACCTGATGCGCCACGTTCTCCCCACCATGACAGACAGTAACCCCTCAAACTGTGAGCTACAACCAAGTCTTTCTCCCTAATTGCTTTTTGTTGGCTGTCTTATCACAGCAAAGAAAAAAAGTAACTCCATGGCAATGAGAAAATACACACACAGAAACTACATAGTAACAAACGCTTGTTTTAAGCTGTAGCTTGGGGATATTTGTGACACCCATGGCTAGCACACCCAGGTTTGACTCTCATCCCCTTGGGCAAAACTGCTCCTCTCTTCTCTCACCAATGTCTGATGGACCCATTTTCATCACAGAAAACCACTCTGGCCAGGTCACTGCCAAGGGCGCCAGCCTACCTGACTTGTCATGGACAATGGAGAAGAGGATGCGCTTGGAAGCATGGACATTCTGGATGAGAGGGCCAGCAGGTCCTGCGGGCTTCTGTCCTGAACAAGGGGGAAAGAGAGGCATACATTTTGGAGGGGTCCCATATACCTCAGAGAAACTAGAACTGAGCCTGGCGATCAGGAGGTTCCAGGCTAGACCCCTAACTACAAGTCTCAGCTCTAAACCAGACTTGGATATCCAGAGGCAGGTACCACGAGAGCAGGATGTCAGGCTCCCCTTCCCTTTCTCATTCTTTTAATTGCATTTATTCATTTATCTATAGCGATCAAATGACAACTTGTGGAAGGCAGTTCTCTCTTACTATGTGGGTCCCAGGAATTAAACTGAGGTCACTGGGCTTGGTGACAAATGTCTTTGGCTAGGCAAGCACTTGATCAACTGAGCTATATCCTCCAACACCCAAGTCTGAAATGTCCACTTTAGGAATTTTTTTTTTCCCCAGACAGGCATTCTCTGTGTACTAGCTCTGGCTGTCTGGGAACTCTCTTTGTAGACCAGGCTGGTCTTGAACTCACAGAGCTCTGTCTGCCTCTGCCTCCCCAAGTGCTGGGATTAAAGGCATGTACCAACACTGCCTGGCTGCTTTAGAAATCTTGATCCCAAGTATCTTAGATAAGGGTTACTCCATAAGCATTCCATTTTACAAACGAAGAAACTGAGGCTCAGTGAGATTGAGACTTGCCCTGGCATACACAGCCAGGATAGAGCCCACATCTTCGTCAGCCCCCACCCCCACCCCCCAACCCCACCCCCCCCCCCTCTCTTAGGCCCTTAAACCTTGAATCCAAGCAGGGTATGCAGTAGGCGCTCATTAAGTGCATATGGGCATGTTATTCCTTTTTTAATTACATTCACCTCTTGTGGGTGTGCGCACGCGTGGAGGTCAGAGGACAACATTTATGGGACTCAGTTTTCCTTTTCCACTACATGAGTCTCAGAGATTGAACTCAGGTCGTCAAGCTGGTTGGCAAGCACCTTTACCTGCTGGACCATCTCATCATCCCTGATTAGCTTATTTTTGCTCTTCACAGCCTCCTGGGGGTGAAGATGTCTTTTGGTCCCATTCAAGGTCAGTTCAGAAGGTCAAGTGGAGGCCCCAGTTTAATTGGGTCTCAAAATAATGCAAGACCCACCCCTGCCCAGAACTGCCTCCTCCTTCGAGGCAACCACCCAGAGAGACATGCAGGTCCCCACTGCAGCATTTACCACAGCAGTCGGAGAAATCTTGGGCACTGGGGACCTGGGGCTCAGGCACAGGCCAGCCCAAGCCCAGGTCGCTGGGGGTCAACGGGCAGGTGGGCGCCTCCTGCTTGAGTTCCCGGATGGTGTGGTTGGGCATCGAAGTGCTGTACAGGAAGTTGGCCATGGAGGATGGGGTGGCGGTGGGGGGCAGGTCCTGGGGAGTGACCTTGGAGGCCTGGCCATGCAGACCGCAGTCACGGGACCCCTTGGGTAGCAGGGAGATACCGTTCATCTCCACCAGCGCCTTTGAGTCCCGCCCACCATCATCAGGAGGCCTGGGTGAAGGAGAGGAGATAATGACTGCTTTGAATACCTACTCTTGCCTGTCGATCTCCCCCTTCACAGCCCGTGTAACACACTCTACAGAATATAACAGACCTGGGTTACTACAGGTATTCCAATGGGGTGGGATGGGAGCCAGGCCCTACATTATAGGTAGGGATGCAAGCCTGGCAGTGTGGGCATAATGCACCCGATACTAGGTGGTAACCACTGTCGGACCCAGGCCTGCACCAAGCTGCCTCAGATCTCCAAGCCACCAATCCCATCCTCCACTTGGCTCCTTCCCATCCCATAAGATTTAGCAGCTATATGCAATAGGAAGTCCCCAGCTCTACTGGGCCCATGGTATCCACCTTAGCCCAGGCTTGACCTCACCTCTCATCTGTCTTTTATGAATCTCACATTCACAGCCCAAGCTCACATCCAGGGCAGGCGGCTCTCCTAGCTCAAGATTTTTAAAATGAATTCATGTCTCTGAGACAGGGTCTCATGGAGCCAAGGTAGCCTCAGACTTACTATGTAGTTGAAGATAGCCTTGAACTCTTGACCCTCTGACCTCTACTTCCCCAAAGGGCTGAGATTATAGGCACACATCCCTACATGACAATCTCAACTCTACACACCATCATCCTTTGTCCATGACCTCTGCAAAGCCTTTGGTGTGGCTCTTTCCTAAGCCAGAATTCTTCCTGGATGCTGTGACACAGAATTCCCTTGGGAAACTCCCATAGCCATGCCCTGACTCAGGTTACACTGTATGACTGGGTCTTAGCTTTGTTTCCTCCAGGAGACCCAAAGCTTTCCTAATGAGTTCCCTCAGGGTGTCTCCAGCTTTCTGCCCTCTGGCTGGGTATGGGGTGTGACAGGTTTGTCTGTCTTCTTTTTTTTTTTTGGGGGGGGGGGGCCGTGGGGACAATCTCACTACATAGCCCTGGCTGGCTTAGAATCTGCCAGGGTGGCCTCAGACTCAGATATCCACCCGCCTCTCCCTCACAAGTGCCACGCAGAAAGTTTTAACTGTCAACTTGACATTATCTCCAACCACGTGGGAAGAGAGTCTCAAAGAGGGGTTTAGACTAGGCTGGCCTGTGGACACGACTGTGAGGAGACTGTCTTGACTACACTGAGGTGGGATGGCCCAGCCCACTGTGGGTGGCATTATTCTCTAGGCAAGGGATTCTGAACTGTCCAAGAGCAGAGAAAGCAAGCTGAGCTGGCCTGCATGCCTGGATTCATTGCTTTCGGCTCTTGACTGTGGATGTAATGTGACGAGCGGCTTCCAATTCCTGTTGACTTGACCTCCCTACAGTGACGGACTGTAACTTGGGATTGTGAGCCAAACAAGCCCTTTCTCCCATAATGGGCTTTTGTTGGTATTTTTAACCCAGCCAAAGGAAATAAAATCAGGACAGGGGCTTACTCACCTCCTGAGCTTAAACCGTATTCGGTGGCTGTGCTCCAAAATGGCCATGAGCGCCTTGGGGTCATACTCGGCTGGCCTCCGGAAGGCCAGGCCCTCGGGCAGTCCCTGTACGGCCAGTAGCCCCGGCTCCCTGAGCAGCCTCTCATAGGGCAAAGGCACCACGCTGGCCCTGCCCATAGCCTCACCTGTCAGAGAGTAAACAGTGAGGCTCAGTACTGGCGGGGGCTTGGCTAGACACACTGGGAGCCAGGCAATGTGTGGTGACTCCCCCTGGGAGAGGGGGCTCTGGGTCCCTCATTGCTGGAGACGCGGTACAGAATGAACAAAACCAGCCTGTAGACAGAGCCCTACTGGGTATGTCTGGAGAGAGGAGGCAGGAAAGCCCTTACGCCAAGCCGGTAGACTGAACTTGGCCGGTGATGGTACACGGAATTTTAACCTCAGGCTTATCTTTTGGGAAGAAAGCCTTGGTCTCGGAATAACCAGGAGGCAGGAGGGTGTGGTCTACTGGAAGACGATGTAAGTGGGGGTGGGGTGGTGGTAAGAGGTGGCTATACAGGAAAGGTGGCTGGACAAGAGACGCTCGTGCCTGGGAGTTTGGAGATGGTAGAGAAAATCATGTCCTGGGGTCTTGTTTTGCTCCGGGGTCCTACAGTGCAGAAGAAGGGGTCTGCTCTACTGGGTGAGATGGGGGCCTCCCCGGGCTGTGTGGGGCCAGGATGAGGTGGGTAGGGCACAACTGGGTAGCGCTGGGCAGAAGTGAGCAGGGCTACGCTGGGGGCTGGGTGGGGTAAGGGCAGGGCTGACCTGGGTAGGGCATTGCTGAGCAACTATACTGGGCGGGCCGGGGCTAGATAAAACTGGGTTAAAGTGGGTAGGGCAGAGCTAAGCATGGCTAGATAGAGAGTAGGCAGAGCTGGGTTGAGACAGAACGAACTGGGATTGGATTAGAGCATGGCTGGGTGGGGCTGGGTTGAGGTGGGCGGGGCTAAGGTAGGTGGGGCTGGGCTAAGGTAGGTGGAGATTGGATTAGAACATGGCTGGGTGGGGCGGGGTCGAGGTGGGCGGGGCTAAGGTAGGTGGGGCACCGCTGAGCAGGCTTGGGCTTCGGTAGGTAAGGCTAAACAAGCAGCAGTGTGGAGTTGGACTGGTCTTGGTGGAGTGTGGCTGGGTGAGACACAGCTCCACACAGCTGGACAGGAGTGGGTGGGATCTAGGCTGGAGGCAGATAGGGCAGTGCTGACGTGGTTGCTGGGCAGGGCTAGGCTGAGGTGGGCAAGGCTGCAGGGTTGAGCTTGGTAGGGCAGGGCCAGACAGGAGTAGATTGAGTTGGGTGGGGCAGAGCTGGTGTGAGGCAGGTGGGGCTAAATTGGATTTGGCAGGGAAGCCCTGGGCTGAAGTGGATGACTAGGGCTGAGCAGGACTGGGTAAGGGCCTGAGCTGGGGTGGGCGGAGCTAGATCAGCTAAGGCTGGGCAGAGACTGGCAGAGCAGGTGAGGCTAGGGTGGAAGTATGGCTGGATGAGGTCGGGTCAAGGGTGGATGTGGTTATACTGGGAAGGCCATGGCTGGGCTGACCTGGATATGGTGGGATTGGGCTAGGAGGAGAGGCTGGGTCAGACACCAGTGGGCGGAGCAAGGCAGGATGGAATGGAGTGGGATGAGCCGGGTGGAGTGAGGCTAGGCTGAGGGAGTGTGGCCGGGCTGAGGTGGGCGGGGCCGAGCTGAGGTGGGCGGGGCCGGGCTGGAAGGGACTGAACCTAGACAAGGCAGGTGTGGGTAGGCTGGTCTCCCACCCGCCCCTTTCCGGAATGGAATGAGGAAGGATCTTACTATAAAGAACATCAAACACTTCCTCTACCATCTTCTGCAGCAGGTACACATCCGAGCACTGCTCCAGCGAGGACCGCGGGATGCTCCGGCCACCACCCTCACAGCGTTGCACCTTTTTAGGGTGTCCTGCTTCTGGATCCTTCCATAGGGGTCCCCCTGTGGGACAAGAGCACACGAGCTGTAGGTCGGTGTTAAGCCCTGGGGCACAAGTGACTGACAGAATGAATGAATGGGCAACCTGCTGAGAGCCAGCAAAGGCTGCAGGTGTCAATCTGGCCACACACTTGCTGGTGGACCTCAGGGTTGTTCCTTCCCTCTCGGAGCCTCAGTTCGCGATCGTTCAAAGAAGCCCATGGAGTCTGGCTCAGAACTGGGACTCCATGAGCATCTGTTTCACACACCACATCCTATATTCATACTAAGCCATTCTCTTTCAACCCACCTAAGCCCTACTTTTCCTGCTCGGCCCACATGGAAAACAATGGAGATACCGCCATGGTTAGTTTTAAATGTCAGTTTGCCACAATCTGAGAAGGACGTCTCCAGTGAATTATCTAGATCACTGGTTCTCAACCTGTGGGCCACGACCCTTTGTGTGTGTGGGGGGGGGGTCTCAAACAACCCTTCCACAGGGATTGTTTGTTGTTGGTTGGTCTTTGGCCTTTTTTTGAGGGGGCCCACCACCCAGTTCCCAAATAAATACACATATTGAGGCTTACTCTTTTTTTTTTTTTTTCTTTGAGACAGGGTTTCTCTGTGTAGCTTTGCGCCTTGCTCTGTAACCCAGGCTGGCCTCGAACTCACAGAGATCCGCCTGGCTCTGCCTCCGAATGCTGGGATTAAAGGCGTGCGCCACCGCCGCCTGGAGGCTTATTCTTAATGATGAATGCCTGGCCTTAGCTTGGCTTGTTTCTAGCCAGCTTTTCTTAACTTTAAATTATCCTGTCTACCTTCTGCCTCTGGGCTTTTCCCGTTCTCTTACTCCATGGCTTGCTGTGTAGCTGGGTGGCTGACCCCTGGGGTCCTCCTTCTCCTCCAGCTCCTAGCTCTACAATCCCTCTTTCCAGATTTCTCCTATCTATTCTCTTTGCCTGTCAGCTCCACCTATCCTTTCTCCTGCCTTGCTATTGGCCATTCAGCTCTTCATTAGACCATCAGATGTTTTTTTGTTTGTTTGTTTGTTTGTTTGTTTGTTTGTTTGTTTTTTGAGACAGGGTTTCTCTGTGTAGTTTTGCGCCTTTCCTGGAGCTCACTTGGTAGCCCAGGCTGGCCTCGAACTCACAGAGATTCGCCTGGCTCTGCCTCCCAAGTGCTGGGATTAAAGGCGTGCACTGCCACCACCGCCCGGCAAGACCATCAGGTGTTTTAGACAGGCACAGTAACACAGCCTCACAGAGTTAAACAAATGCAACATAAACAAAAGTAACACACCTTAAAATAATATTCTACTACAGTCGTCTAAGACCATTGGAAAACACAGATATTTACTGTACAATTCATAGCGGTAGCGAAATGACAGTTATGAAGTAGCAATGAAAATACTTTTATGGTGGTGGGGGGGGTCACCACACCATGAGGAACTGTGTTAAAGGGTCACAGCGTCAGGAAGGTTGAGAACCACTGTGCTAGATCAGCTGGCCTATGGGCATAGACATGTAAGTGGGGAATCGCCCATCGTGGGCAGCACCATTCTCTAGGCAATGGGGCTCTGAGGTATATGAAACAGGAAAAAGCTAGATGAGAACAAGCTCCCTGCTCTTGACTGTGGACATGATGTGATTAGCAGCTTGAGTTCCTGCCTTGACTTCTCGGAAATAAGACTGCAACCTAGAATCATTTAATAAAAAAAATATTTTTCCCCCTGGTTGGTTTTTGTTTTTGTGGGGGGGGGGGGGGCTGTTAGGGAATCTTTATGAAATATTTTAGTTCTTTGGGATAGGGTCTCTCTACATACACCAGGGTGTCCTCGAACTCACAGAGATCCGCCTGCCTCTGTCTCCCAAGTGCGGAGATTAAAGGCGTGCTTGAAGCTACAACAGAACAGAGGATGAGCAGGGTCTTGTGATCCCTTCCAGCTTGGAGCTGGCTCTCCTTGGCAACCATCCAAGCTTGAAATAAACTATCCCGATTCTGAAGGCTATAAATAGCCATTCTTTCTGGCTGTGGAAAATAAGGCACACTGTCCTCAGGAGGCTGGGAGGGGCTACAGGACCCCACTACACCCACTCCTCGAAGCCAGCTCCACCCAGCCTTAGAGACAGAACAGGCTGGGAGAGCAGAGTAGGTGGAGTCTCGGGCTCCTGGGGAAACAGCTATATGCTCCAGCTATGTACCTCACGAATGATACATGCAGTGCTCGATCAATCTGGGGCAGCTAATCCTAGGGATAAGGCCCAGGAGACCATAAAAACTACTAACGAAACTATCAACAGCTGGTACCTGGGTGTCCACAGAGATCCCTGGCACCCCCTCAACCCCAGGGATATGAAATAGGAGAAAGCTAGACAAGTTCTATCCTTGACTTTGAAGGGATTCGGGAAAAAGAGCAAGGGTCTGAGAACTGGAGTCCTGGCCTTGAATCATGCTCCCTGGGATGGCTAGTCTTGGTTATTGTGGTGATTTGACTAAGAATGGCCCCCACAGACTCTTAGATTTGAATGCCTGGTCACTAGGGAGTGGTGCTATTTGAAAGGATTAGGAGGTGTGGCTTTGCTGGAGGAAGTGTGTCACTGGGGGGTGAGAGTTGAGGTTTCAAAAGCCTATGCCAAGCCTAGGATCTGCTGCCTGTGGACCTGGATGTAGAACTCTCAGCTCCCTCTCCAGCACCATGTCTGCCTGCATGCCGCCTTGCTTCCCATCATGATGAGAATGGACTGAACCTCTGACACTGTCAGCCAGCCCCAGTTACATAGTTTGCTTATAAGAATTGCTGTGGTCACAGTGTAGGTGTGTCTCTTCACAGCAACAGAACACCGGCTAAGACGGTTGTGAAACTGACTACATCTGGAATTAACTGCAATCCCAAAGACTGGACACACCTGTGAGGGATTTTTTTTTTTTTTTTCTTAATTAAATCATTTGAAGTGGGAAGGCCCATCACTTCTAATCTGAATCTTTGGGGTGGGAAGATAAACCTTTAATCCAGATCTCTTGAGGTGGGAAGATCCACCTTTAATCTGGGCCACACCTTCTGCTGGCAGCCTAGATAAAGGTCACAGAAGAAGAAGGCTGGCACACACTCTGCCTGCTTGCCCTCACTCTTGCTGGCAAGTCCACTCCTTCACTGGCATTAGAACCTCCTTCTTCAGGATCCTAGTGTATCCTGAAGACCAGCTGAGACATCCAGCCTCGTGGAGTTAACAATTACTAAATTTTTGTTGTTCTTGTTTATTTTGTTTTTCAAGACAGGGTTTTCTCTATGTAGCCTTGGCTGTCCTGGAACTCTGTCTGTAGACCAGGCTGGCCTCGAACTCACAGAGATCCGCCTGGCTCTGCCTCCCGAGTGCTGGGATTAAAGGCATGGACCACCACTACTGCCTGGTGGATACTTCACAGCTATTGGATTCTTGGACTTTCTGTTGGTAGGCAGTCATTGTTGGACTAGCTGGACCACAGCCTGTAAGGTACTCTAATAAACCATATGTGTGTATGTAAGAAAAATTCCCCCCCTGTAAGTTCTGTTTCTCTAGAGAACCCTGACTACTACACACACCTTCCAACCTGGACTAAGGCAGTAGGGGAGGGGAAATATGCCCACCGTGCCTCAGTTTCTCATCTGTACGCCATGGGTGACATTTTCATGACCCTCTGAGAAAGGTAATGAGGTTTCAGGCCAATGGCCCTGCATGAAGTGTTATTTGAGTCTGGTGTTGCTGGGGATGGAACCCAGGGCCTGAGGAATGCTAAGTAAAGCACTCTGCGGCCGAGCTACCCTCCTGGGGGATTGTAAGCCGGCACTCTACCTCTGAGGCCCACCCGACCAAGAGCTGTCCATCACTCACAGCCCATGCAAACTGAGCACTTCTTACCCCAAAACAAACAACAAAAACATTTGTCGCCCCACAAGGCCTCAGGTCAGGATAAGTGACCTTGCATCATCCAGTGTCATCATACACTCACACGTGCTAAATATCTTAGCTGGACAGCGCCTGGTCCCTAAACTCAGACATACTCAGTCAAGAGGTAGAACTGGGGTTGGGAATGTGGCTCCTTTGGCAGAATGCTTACCTAACATACACCAAACCCTGAGTTCCACACCAGCACCCTAGACACCAGAAGAGGAGGTGAGTGCCTTCCCCTCCTAGGCAGGTGAAGGCTAGAGAACCAGGAATTCAAGGCCAGCCTGGGCTACAGGAGAACCTGTCTTAAAACAGGGAGTCAGCAAGAGGGCCCAGCAGGTCAAGAAGCTTTCAGCCACGCCTGAAGACCTGAGTTCAAATCCTAGGACCCATATGGTGGAAAAGAAAACTGACTCTAGCAAGTCTTCTGATGTCTATATTCACGCCATAGCATGTGCATGCCCACACACTCGCACACAATATAAATAAAATAAACAGGAAAAAAAAAAACAATAAAAAAATAGGTAGAACAATAGCTGAGGGTATGGTTCAGTAACAGTGCTCTTGCTTAATAGTCCTGAGGGTCCAGGTTCAATCCCCAGCACCATTAATAAATAGAGTAGAATCAGGTGACCGCTCTGGGCCTCAGTGTTCCCCTCTAAAAAATGGGCATATGGACGTGGCTAGTGGTAGGCTTCAGTGATAGGTGTTGCTAGATAGTTCTAACAGGCTCCATTTGGAACAAACTTGTGTCCAGTTCATCCCTCCAACAGGCTCTGTGGACTGGACAAAGCAGGGGATACAGAGAGATGGGCCAGGACCCTTGTCCTTTAGAAACAGCAGGGCCCTGGGCATGGAGGACGTGGGGTACTCACGGCAGAACCTGAGGAAGTCTGACTGTAGCTCCTTCCGGGTGTTCAGAAACATCCGTCCCTTCTCAGTGCCCATCACGAAGACGCTCTCATTGTGCACCGCCACACAGGCCACCTCCGTGTTCAGCTTGGAGAGCGCCGAGCACTGTGGGGGAGGGGCAAGGTGTGTGAGCTAAATCAAGACCAGCCTGGAACCCAGCATGGCTGTATGTTGTGCCTGTAATCCAGCACTCAGCAGGCTGAAAACAGGATGATGAAGAGTAGAGTCACTGGTCTTCTGAGCATAGAGAGCCTCCTTTCTAGATTGTTCTGGTTGCAGGTTGCTCCAGGTGCAAGCATATCACATGTGTGCACACTCGCGCGCGTGCACACGCACACGCACACACAGAGCCAGGTATGGTGGCACACACTTGTAATTCCAGTACTGGGGAAATTGAGACAGGAGAATCCACGGGGCTTTCTGGCCAGCCAATCTAGTTTACTTGAGGAGTTCAGGCCAGTGTGAGATCCGGTCTCAAAACTAAAACAATAGGATCTACAGCTACCCCACCCTGAATGTGCCTGGCCTCATCTAATCTCAGAAGCAAAGCATGGTTGGAGGGGAGACTGCTTGTAAGTACTAGGTGCCACAGGCTTCGATGGGTATGCTGGCTCACATCTGTGATCTCAGCACTCAGGGAGGCTGAGATAGGAGGATTGCTATGAGTTCGAGGCCAGCCTGGGCTATACGGTAAGTGCCAAGTCATCCTGAACTGTACAGTGAGATCCTGTTTCAAACAAACAAGCTGATAAATAAAAGGAAATAAAATAAAAACAGGGTGAATGATACCTGGAGAATGAAACCCAAGGTTGGCTTGTGGCCCCTACATGCATGCATACAACAGCTGCACCCACCCCACACACACACAACATGCATGCATACAACACATGCACCCACCCATACCCACACAACATGCATGCATACAGTAGCTGCACCCACCCACACCCACACAACATGCATGCATACAACACATGCAC